>JAUUTY010000844.1:0-160973 GCA_030979885.1 Lolium multiflorum | reverse complement strand
GTTAATTTATGGGATCTCAGTCAGTTATTTTATGCAGGAATCAAAAGATATCAACCGTTTAATTTTGCAAATATTCTGGAATCTGTTCAAAATCAGATCTGGAATCTGTTTCTTTGCCTATGATGAATCGTTGGGCACAAATTTTTACAGAGTGGGTTCAGCGAACCATTGCTGTGTACAAATCTGTTGTGCATGAGCTATGGTTCGCTAACACCATCCCTGTAGACATATAATCGTGTCCACTCTAACTGAGGCTGGCTCTGTTTTTCCTTACTTTGTTATCATGCACGTTAGTCATCGTTGCATCTCATTCACTAATAGTTCCCGTTTGATATGGATCAGCTGTCTGGCAGCGACGTCGGCAGCGACGACGAGCACCATGACGTCAAGACTCGCCAGGTGCTGCGGAGGCTGCAGGTCGGCCAGTACGTCTCCTACTTCGCCAAGGGTGTCTACAGGTGCCCCTTCTGCACTAGGAGGCTCGGCCGCACTGACTTCAACTGCCTCCTCACGCATGCCGAGAACATCGGCAACACCAACCCCAAGGTCGGCGCGTCGGTGAACCCCCACTCCTTCCGCGCCAAGCACATGGCGCTCGGCATGCACCTCCGCAGCATCCAGCGGGTGGAGATCTCCGCCGGGCGCATGCCTCCGCTCAAGCCCAAGGCTCCCAAGGGGAGCAACAAGTGGAGGCAGATGGGGTAGGCGGAGTCCCGGACGTGTGCTGCTGCTGCTGCAAAGCAGCTTCTATTTTGTTGTTAGCTAGGGATCCCTTGTTGTTATGTTGTTAGTATGATGGTGTTGTGAAGAACCTCGAACCTGTTGGCTGCTGTGTATGCAGCTTATTATCTAGGGAGGGATCCCTATTATCTATCCCTATTCTACTGGAGTATATTTTGTTGGCCCTACTTTTGTTTCTCGATTTACTATGACTGTGAATTTGTCGTACATTACCCTGGAGATTTGCTTCTAGATTTAACTACATACATATGGACCAGAGGGAGTACTAGATTTGCTGCCATATTGGGCAAACAACGAGGGCCAAAAGGCACAAATAATTGAAGAAAGACAGAAATGCAAGCTTCTCTAGATTTGATACTAATTTGGTTAATAAAGACAAAGAGACAGAGGGGGAAAAGGTGCTCTTAAAAATGCCAATTCGCGCCGAGAGAGACAGAACCCAGCTCCTGCTCACGTACAACCAAACGCGGTCTCGTCCTGTCCCACGCGGTCCCTTTCTACTAGCCCCACACGTCAGCACGGAACGGTCAACTAAACTGGAATCCTCCCGTCTGAGCTCCTTCTGCGGGTTACAAATAAGGGCTTGGCGAAAACTGAGGAAAAACATAAGGCAATCTTATTGACTAATATAGCTGCTTAATTAATAAAAGGATTAGCTACAACGTGCTCAGTTTGCCCATTTATTAAGGTATAAGACTGGCAGGAGAGAAAGTAATCGCTAGTTTCCTCATTTTGCCCCTGCATGCTCGCACGATTAAAGCTCCTTCCGCACGCGCTGGACTCCTCGTTTCCTTAAACCTCCTCGTTTCTCGGATAGACCAATGCATTTTTCAGGATCTTAGTTTTTTTTTGACAATCAATACCACATATATTCATAGCAAAAATAGTACATGGTAGAGGGCTACATGACGACTAGATATATCACCAAAAAAGGTGATGCATGTCTCCTTCACCAAAACAGCTGAAACAAGTACACGAACGCAAGTACACCACCATAATAATACTACTACATTAACACAAGTACGAGTAATAAAGTAAGAGTACTACTCCCTCTAATCTAATTTAAACCAAAATAAAACTTAAACTTCATCCTAAATTTGAACTAGTGCCTCGTCCTCGTTCTTCGCTCATTTTCTGATCCAAGACGGCGCAGAGTGCCAGAGTGCATGGCACGGAACTCTTCATCGGTGGCATGCCATGGGCATGTCACCGGATGCATGATTTTTTTCGCAATGTTTTAAATTTGAATTTAGGCCGCATGTCACACGGTGACATGCAAAAGGTGCATGTCACCTGGTGGTGGTAGGCAACTACCCTCATTTACGGCGGCGTAGGCGACTGGACGCCGCGTGGCCAGCCGCTGCCTCGTGGCCGCCTCGGTTTCCACGCGGGAGACCATTAAACGCCGACGACCAACCTTCCCGCGTCACGGTTAGCGACTATGACTATAAGGGCAAAACGCTAAACTCTCTCGTTCCATTCACTTTCTTCCTCTCTCCACCTAACAAACATTTGTTCGTCGCTCTCTCCTCCAGCAATGTCTTCAAAATTCAGGTCGCCGGCGGTCAAGTACGCGGATAAAAAACGCCGGCTCGAAATTTCGAGAGACGGTTCCAGAAACCAAGTGGGTGGGCTCGCCGTCGCCGCCGCCGCCGCCGAAACGCGTCCGTGCTGTGCTCACCGGGTTAGTTTCCTTCGCCATGTACTTTCGTTTCTTTCGTCGCTCTCTCCTCCAGCAATTAATGTGTTCAAACTTCAGGTCGCCGGCGGTCAAGTACGCGGATAAAAAACGCCGGCTCGAAATTTCGAGAGACGGTTCCAGAAACCAAGTGGGCTCGCCGTCGCCGCCGCTGCCGCCGCCGCCGAAACGCGTCCGTGCTGTGCTCACCGGGTTAGTTTTTCACATGTACTTTCGTTTCTTCTTCGGCCAAGCTCTTTAAGAGTCTCTATGGTTATACATCTTAAAGGGTTGGATTCCAACGACGCCCTACGCACCAACCACGACCAAGGAATCATCGTCCCCATGATTTAACCCGCCCTACCCCGCGAAATGAGGTAGCACCAAGCACTTTGTTCTCTTCTTCTTCTTCTTCTTCTTCTTCTTCTTCTTCTTCTTCTTCTTCTTCTTCTTCTTCTTCTTCTTCTTCTTCTTCTTCTTCCTTTGCGCTTACTTGCTACCGATGATTTCGCCCTGAAGGAAGCGGCGCCGACTATCGACACCACTGTCGCCATCTTGATGGAAAAAAACGAGGAGCTCAGCTTAGAGTGTGATCGCCTCCGAGACGATTTGGCTGCCAAGAAGAAGAATTCGAAAACTCTTGTGGAGCTCATTTGCAGCCTTCGAAATGAGCGCGATATGTTGAAGAACGAGCTGATTAAGCAGAAAGAGAGGAACATTGCATCAGCGGAGAAAGCCAGCAGCATACTCAAGACTGTGTGCCTCGACAGAGACAAGTCTGATATAGAGTACAAAATCCTTCTTCAGGATAAAGTACAGCTCCAAAAGTTGAACCTTGAATATGCTGACATCGCCATCCTTGCCCTTCTCGAGAGGCAGAAGGCACAAGATAAGTTGATGCACCTGATGTTGGAGAGCTGCAGTGAAAGAGAAGAGACATTGAAAGAAGTGAGCAGTTTGGTGGGATACATGAGTGACGTCGGGCGAACTTCGCAGAATCCGCCCCGGCTGAGCTCAAATTCCAGCGGAACCAGCTTTCAGCAATGCATGTTAGGCGCACCTACAACTTCTACTCATTGATTAGAGGTCGCACGACATGGCATTTTCCCTCGAAATAGTAGTACTGTACTAATAGTTGTACTACTTAATATGTACCTTTTTGTAAAATAATTTCTTACATGTATTAGAAACTACCCCTCTCGTTTCTGGATGCACCCGGGACATTGTCATCCGGCCCTCTTCTGGACAAACCCCCTCGGGAAGGGCGGTATATTTTGCACATTTCGCTACTAGTACTTCTAATTCCACCGCTTATTTTTCTAATCCGTTAAATCGTTAATTGGATGACCAACTGATGGAAGCTGCGATAGATTAGACCAACAAGTGGTGAATTGTGCAAAAGATATGTCCGTGTTTTATGCAAAAGAGTGATATGGGGATCTGGTGGAATCTTGAATTTCCTCTTCAGTGGTAGGCATGCTTCACTTATAGCTGGAGTACATTGCGGACCTGGTGCATTTCGTCAGTACCGATCAGCTATTTTTGCTTATCCGGGAAGAAAAGGTAGTACTAGCCTTTTCTGTGAGATGTCTTTTCAGTGCTACGGAGTTGTCTGTTCACTGCTTGCTTTGTCTGTCGGTGACTTTGCCAAGCTGACTTTGCCATGACTTTGGGTGACTGATATGTGGACCACAGTTGTAAGTGACTCAAAGTCACTGACTTTGGGGACTCGTGAATGCTTCGTATATTTCTGACGGTTTCTGAATTATGTACTCCGTACAACTTTTGTAATATTGGTCAAACTAGTTTTGACCAGGGTTTGTGTAGGGTGTTTTTTTTTGGTTGGTCCAAATGGTGTTGTGTGGTCCAAATGTGATGTATCATCACACCACCATGTGCCCCCCTCCCCCCACCCCACCCCTAGGTTTTGGTAATGCCATTCTGATACATGCTTCTTAGAAGGAGTACATTTTTTCCGTTAGGGCATGACAATTTTGAAAAAAAAAAAATGGGAAGACAGAATGGTAACATCATTTTCCATGTGATGATGCACCCCTGTGCCAAATTTTGGTTCATTTTAAGAATGTAAGGTGACAAATTACTCGAGGAAGCTAGTTGGAGTAGACGGGCATGATCGGATTGGCATAGGCGATTTATTTTTTGAAGGATGTTATTTTTCATAGACAATATCTGACACAAAAAATAAAATGTTAAGGTCTCATATTATTCTGAATGATTTTGAATTACTTATGACGTTTGGAAGTATTGGTATACATGAGTCCCACATGAAGTTAAATGGTCCAAAAAAAAGTTTCGTACACGTCTCCCAGAAAGTGGAAAGTCGAGTACATGCATGACTTCACGCGTCCACTACTGGATACAGGGGGTCGGAGGCTATAACATAATCGGCCTCATCATCTCTCGCGAGCTCGTCCTCTCCACTCCCCCAACTTGCCTCCCCCACACTGTGAAAACCCCCATCCACTCACCGCACCTCTGAGGCATCGACTTTCCCGTTTCCAACCACAACAGCATGAAGATAGGTATTGCATACGAGGCGGAGCAATAGGCGACCGCCCACGCAGAGGATGCCTCTACGGTAGTGGCCGTCGTGGTGGGTGAGGCTTCACCGGGCACCCAAGCCGCTCGTCTCCTCTGCTTGTCGGATTCTTCGACCTCGGTCGAAATGGGCATCCTGGCCGTCACGACGGGTGAGGCTTCACCGGGCACCCATGCCGCTCGTCTCCTCTGCTTGTCTGGTTCTTCGACCTCGGTCGAAACGGGCGTCCTGGCCGTCGAGCAGAAGGTGGATACCAACGTTGTTTATCCCGCCGAAGATGTGCACGGCGTTGCAGGCCACCACGGCGAGGTCTTCCTAGGCCCGATGCTGGACGCGAACCTCGACCCCTTCGATGATTTCGGCCCAAACGTTCAGTTCCAGGAGGATGTTGAGGGTGATGACGAGGAGGTACTTCTCTTTTACCGAAACTGTCCCAACCCTCTTTGTGTCATATTGCTGTTCACATGGTTTGCACGAGCCTGGTTCTTGATTGATTTGATATCCTACCTTGTTCTTGTAGATGTAATTGATTCTACGATTCGTAAGATCAGATTCTAGTTTAATTTCGACTAATCTGCCATGTAGTCATATAATCAATTTATGTGTTCATACTTAGTGGACTTGCAATTGTTGTGGCTAATGTTCATGGTTGTTCATAGGGTTTCTCATGATTTATTACGATTTCTTCTGCCATTTACTTGTTCTACACATTTAATTTTAGGGTTTCTAAGGTTTGATTATGTTAGTGGAGTATTTATTCGATCTGTCATAAAAAACCTGATTATGTAGTACTTAATAATTCATAGGAGTATTCTGATGACATGGACAACAACAAGGTGCGCAGGGACCGGAAAAGCCGCTATGTTCTCAAGCGGCTGAAGGGTGGTGAAATTCGTTTCTGCATGCGCGCGGGGAGCTATTTTGCCCATTATGTGGCAAATTTCTCTAGAAGGACATCCACAGCCTGATCCAACATGCGATGGGTGTAGGCCTAAGTACATAGGGGGAAACACCGCCCTGCAACCAAGGCCAAGTACGCATCATATGGCCTCTTCCTCCAGAATTACGTCTTGCCTAGCTTGCTCCACGTCAACGCCCCTGCTGCTGGCCCTCATGCTCCTGGTCATGTTTAAAGTTCATATGTGTAATCTTAATCCCTTTGGAAGTTCAGCATTAAACTCTACTAGTACAACCGTGGTGGTCTTGTGATGTAGTACTCTTTTGATGCATTTGTGATGTAGTAGTACTTTTTTTTGAAATGATATAGTACTATCTAAGAAAAGTACTCCCTCCGATTCACATTCATTTCACATCAAGAAATATGGATCAGAGCGAGGGAGTAAATTAAACATGGCATCTCGTGCATGAAGCTTGACATATCGATCAGGTTGGCTAGAATAGCAATACAATGTTGCTCATTAGGCAAATGCATGCCATGTACGATAGTATACATCCAGTAAAGAAGTCTATACTGACATAAAAAAACTACTTTGGGGATGAGAGTCAATTGGGGCATCTACAATATAGAAAATCTTGCTCGTAGATGATTTTGGCTAAGAGGGTTTTACTCACATTACACGTGCCACTTTCCTTGTCTGCAAAACAAGTTCCAATAAAGGGAGAGGAAAGAAGAGGGTATTGTGGGCGAGATTGAACACCTTTTTTATGTGTTAATCTGAGGCCTCGTTTAGATGAGGATTTCGACTTATGCCTAACAGCTCAACACATCCACAAATAACTCTGCTTGCGCACACCACCGTTCATTAAAAATAACAATATTAGCTCGCAAGATTAAGAACAAAGTGAATTTAAGTAACTTGGTAAGCTTTTCAAGCAATATATTCAGAGAAAGAGCACACATGTTCGGCTCAAAATAATCATAAGAGAAGAACAATAAATCTAAGACACCACATGGATTCATACCTTGAGTCGACGCTGGCTCGTAGAAGGGCGGCCGCGCCTCGAGGATGCCGGGGACGTCTCCACCTCGGTCTCACATGTGACTGCTTATCGGCGGGTGGTGCGCCGCGCCATGTAGAAGATCTATCAAGAGATGAGAGCCCGATGACGCTACCGACGCCTCAACCTTGATAGCACCGACTTGTTGCTCCGCACCGAGATGCGCCACGTGCAAGATTTAGCGGATGCACTAATTTTAGAGATATGTCATGATCATTGTAACAAATTTCAACGTGATGATGATTTGATCTTGTACTCGGCCTTGAACATAAGAACTAGTACAATCTCACCTTTTTTTATCATTATCCTTTGATTTAGCGGTTGCGCCAAATTCAGAGAAATATCATGATCATGGTAACACAATTTTCAATATAATGATGATTTGATGTTGCACTCGACCTTGAACATAAGTACTAGTAGGTCTCACAAATTTGTATCATTATACTTTGCAAGTTTTAGTGGATGCGCCCATTTTCAGAGGTAGATCATGATCATGGTAAGTTGGTAACAAATTTTCAAGGTGATGATGATTTGATTTTGCACTCGGCCTTGAACAGAGGTACTAGTACGGTCTCACAATTTTTTATCATTATACTTGGACGGTGGCCAAATTCAAAATCTCATAGCGGCAAAACTTCCCGCCCACAAAATACAAAAATTTCACACGCTTCCAAATTCCATTCTACCCCTGTGGAGATGGCAGCAAAGTCGGTTGGTGGGGGGGTCTGCCCGTCATTTTTTGGATCACCACCTCCCTAGCCCGGAAACCCTCCCAAAAAAATTCATTTCCCTCAGACCACCCACCGGAACTTCCCAAGTCCCTCTCTCCCACCTCCACGACCACCGCACCGGAACATCCCCGCCGGACTTCCCTGGCCTACCCGAGGCCTCGCGATCCTCGTCATCCGGCTGCCTGCCGGAGCCGCTTCATCGACGCCGTCATCAACCGGACCGGATCATCCCCGCCGAACCTCGAAACCATATGCTCATCCAGCAGTCTACCGCAGTCGCTTCAGCTGCGGTATCGTCCACCCCACCGGAGCCGCTTCGCCGGATCCGTCGTCCACCGCATCGGATCTTGCTCACCGACACCGCTGTGCATGAACCGGATCTGCTTCACCGGCGCAGTGCATGATCTAAACTCTTCTACTGTCGCTTTTCTATTGCTTGCCTGCAAGTTCTTGTTTAATCTTGGGGGAACCTGTTTGTGCTAACGACGCGCCGTTACGTTTTTGCAGATGAGATGAGTAACCATGAAGTGTAATGGCCGTCTCTCCAACCCCAAGTAGCACATGTAGCGTACTTCATCACCGGATCTATCAACCCCAGGAAGATCTGCTGTGACTCCCACAGAGTGCTTCTCCTAATGTAAGTCCCTTGTTTTAGCGCCATGTTCTGGGTTCAGATGCTTGTTTGTCTGAAGCTCTTTTAGTTCATTCCTAGCTATGACCGTAACACGTTGCTATTTTCTACTTCATTGCTAACTTTAAGCGATTGAACATTTTGGTTTGCATTCCCTGCTCTGTAGATGTAGCCATCATAACTTCTATCTTGCTCAGTCGTTGTTACAAAAATTATAGGTATTATAGTAACATCCTGCTATTATTTAGTTCATGGCCAATTTTAAGTAATTGCACATGTTGGTTCACATTCCCTGCTCTATAGCTTTTGGCATCGTAACTTCTATATTTGGTTTACATTCCCTGCTCTGTAGATCTAGCCATCATAACTTTATCTTGCTCAGTCGTTGTTACAAAAATTATGGCCTGCTACTATGTTGTTTGTGCCAATTTTTTACTCCATGAACATGTTGGCTTGCATTCCCTGTACTACAGGTGATGCCATTGTTTTGTATCTAGTTCATTGTAAGCTAACAAAGTAAGGACTTAGTTTGGCATGCTATCACTCTGCTATCTAGCATGTAGTACAAATAAACTTGTCATACTACTAGATAATAATTTTGCGTGCCATCTTGTTCTTCAAAAGCTGCATTATTGACTTGTTTCTCTGACTTGGCATGACGCTCACATATGGAAAGCTGAACATATTGGTTTGCATTCCCTCTTATACAAGTTCACAGGTGATCCCACTATATTCTGTATCTGGTCCATCCTAAGCTCCAGCATTAACTATCCTCTATGTGTTGCTCATTACAAGTTTATATCCCGAAACATCTTGATTTGCATCCCCTTCACTATAAGTTCAGGAGTATTATTTAGTTCACGGCCAAAATGAAGTAATTGCACTTGGCACATGTTGGTTCACATTCCCTCCTCTTTAGCTTTTGCCATCGTAACTTCTATTTTTGGTTTACATTCCCTGCTCTGTAGATGTAGCCATCATAACTTCATCTTGCTCAGTCGTTGTTACAAAATTTATAGCCTGCTACTATGTTGTTCATGCCAATTTTGTACTCCCTGAACATGTTGGTTTGCATGGGACTCGACAGTAGTAAGTCTGCTGTTTCATTCTAACATGCTCTGTTATATTGGTTGTTGGTATGCGGCATGCACTCTTTGTTTGCTTATTGTGCGCATTACAATGATCTTGTTATAACGACGAAATGATGAGTTCCAAATTCTTTGCCAAACAATATTGTAGTGTCTTTGCCTTTCCATTGTTGTTGTCTTAACTTGTAATGTCTTTGTTTCAGATATAGGTGCTGCATGGACAACTTAAAAGATTGCCGGATCGCTTCATTGTATTGCTAGGTTTAATTACCATTCAATTTCTCTGGGTTCTGTAATATTTTTTCAATGCCTTGCAGCTGATGTAATATTTAGTTAGTTTTTATAGTTCTTTCGCGCATTTTTTCTTTGGTGCTTGTGGTAAGTGAGGCTATCCGACAGAAATCATGTGCTGCGTAAATATTCTCAGTATCTAAATCACGAATTCCCATTAAACGGCCCAATTAATCGAAATCACATATGTGCCTGCCCGCAAAATCCTAAAGCGCATATTATGCCGGCATATAAACAGCAACTAAACGGGCTGGCCCACTTACTTCTTGGGCCAGCCCATGTGAGTTAAGGTGGACCCCACCCACTACTGGGCCGGCCCACTAATTAGTTGGGCCAGCCCATTTGCTTTTGTGGTGGACCCCACATACTAAACGGGCCGGCCCTTCAAGAGGAAAGTGGACCCACCTGTGTTTTTGGCCCGGCCCACTATCTTGTTGGGCCGGCCCACTTGCAATATGGTGGACCCCACATACTAATTGGGCCGGCCCTTTAACAGGAAAGTGGGGCCCACCTGTGCTTTTGGCCCGGCCCACTATCTTGTTGGGCCAGCCCACTTGCTATATGGTGGTCCCACATGGTAAATGGGCCGGCCCTTTAATAGGAAGGTGGGACCCACCTGTGTTTTGGCCCGGCCCACTATCTTGTTGGGCCGGCCCACTTTCTATATGGTGGACCCCACATAACAAATGGCCCGGCCCATTAACAGGAATGTGGGACCCACCTGTGTTTTTGGCCCGGCCCACTATCTTGGTGGGCCAGCCCACTTGCTATATTGTGGACCCCACATACTAAATGGGCCGGCCCTTTAACAGGAAGGTGGGACCCACCTGTGTTTTTGGCCCGGCCCACTATCTTGTTGGGCCGGCCCACTTGCTATATGGTGGACCCCACATACTAAATGGGCCGGCCCTTTAACAGGATAGTGGGACCCACCTGTTTTTGGCCCGGCCCACTAGCTTGTTGGGCCGGCCCACTTGCTATATGGTGGACCCCACACACTAAATGGGCCGGCCTTTTAACAGGATAGTGGGACCCACCTGTGTTTTTGGCCCGGCCCACTTGCTTCTTGGGCCGGCCCAGTTGCTGTAAGGGGACCCCACATGTTAAATGGGCCGGCCCATTTAAGTTTTGACCAGTCAACATTAGAGGTTAGGCCCGGCCCACGTAACTAATGGACCAGCCCAGCTATATAGTTGACCGGTCAAACTATGTCATCTGGCCCGGCCCGCTTAAGACGTGGCAGGCCTCGTGTGGGCCTACCATCTACCACGGGGTTTCAGCCGGTTAACGCTGTTAACTGCCAGTTAACGGCGTCTGCCACGTGTCAGTTTGCATGACGTCAGCAGTCAACGGGCTCCCGAAAACACTTCCGCAACGGTCCGATTTTCCGTGGCGGAAGGGCGCCCAAGCGCGACGGACCGAAAAAATCGTCGTTGGACTTTGCCTGACGCAGTTTCGACAACAGAACCCATATCGTCGTTAGGCCCATAGGCGACGAAAAATACCCCTTAGTGGACGATTTTTTGTTATGTCAGTATAGACTTCTTTACTGGATGTATACTATCGTACATGGCATGCATTTGCCTAATGAGCAGCATTGTTTAGCCGTTCTAGCCAACCCGATCAATCTGTCAAGCTTCATGCACGAGATGCCATGTTTATGGCCCTTTTGTTGTGGCTTTTTTTGGCTTTTGGCTTTGGCAAAAGCCAAAAAAAGCACGTAAATAGGTGCTTTTTTGGGCTTTTGGATTTTGGAAGCCAAGAACAAAGATTCTATTCTTTTGGCTTCCAAAATCCAAAAGCCCAAAAAGCACCTATTTAGGTGCTTTTTTTCTTTTGCCAATGCCAAAGCAAAATAAGCCACAACAAAAGGGTAATTTACTCCCTCGCTCCGGTGATCCGATCCATATTTCTTGGTGCTAAAAAGAATGTGAATCGGAGGGAGTACTTTTCTTAGATAGTACTATATCAGTTCAAAAAAAAGTACAGTACTACTACATCACAAATGCATCAAAAGAGTACTACTGTACATCACAAGACCACGACAGTTGTATAGTATAGAGTTTAATGCTGAACTTTAAACAGGACCAGGAGCATCAGGGCCAGCAGCAGGGGCGTTGACCGGCAACAAACCAGGCAAAAGACGTAAGGAAGAGGCCATATGCTGCGTGCTTGGCCTTGATTGCAGGGTGGTGATTCTTCGCCGCTCGCCATGTATTCACGCCGTACCAGTTCCGCGTCGCCCGCGAGCGGATCGAAGCGATCCCGCGCGCCGGACACGCTCGAGGAGGCGTGGCGGCTCCAGTGCAAGCAGTCCGCCGCCGGGAGTCGGCGCGCGGCGTGCAGGTACAGAGGCTCCCTGTACATGCCGTCGTCGCTCCGCGAGTTCGCCCCGGGCGGGCTCTGGTACAAGGCGGATCCGCCGCTCAAACCGATGAGCGGCCCCGTCTTCAACAAATGGCGCGCCGACCGGGAGAGGAACCGCCGGTCGAAGGCGGCGTGGGAGGCGAGCACCAGCGGCGGATTCGCGCCGCCAGCCGGCGAGGAGGCGGAGGAGGCGGAGGAAGGGGAAGACCCCCTCTTCTTGAAGGCGCTGGCCGCGTCCCTCAAGGACGATGCCGACAAGAAGAGGGCGGAGGAAGAAGACAAGGCGGCGGCCATCGCCGCCGTGAAGGAGAAGGAGGCGCGGGATGCGGAGGAGAACGCGACCATCATCTTCCTCGACGACTAGATAGGTTAGAAGTCGCGATAAGGATCGCGCAATTCTGTATGTATGATCCGTATGTATGATCAACTATGAATTATGAACAATGAACTATCAAACCAAACCACATAGTTTTTTTTATGTCATATAGTAAGAATTCAAGTTGATAAAACAAGGTCTAGACATATTCAAACTAGACAAATCACGTATATCTACCCCTAACCCTAAACTCTGTCTTATGAAGTAAAGCATGAAGAGAACTGGTTTTGGGTTTCAAACATGGAAATTTCAAAAACCTTCCCAAAAGCTTCATTTTGGAGTGACTAAGAAGGATACAGGCTTACCTTTTCATTTTCATGTCTTAAACATGTTTAAATCTTGGTTAAACCTAGGATTTGACCAAGATCAAATGTGCAAAAAAATCAGAAAAAATCAAAAAAATGAAAACTAAAGCACATAGTATTCTTATGTCATATAGTAAGCATTCAAGTTGATAAACAAGGTCTAAACATATTCAAACCAGACAAATCATGTATCTACCCACTAACCCTAAATTCTGTCTTATGAAGTCGATCAAGCATGAAGAGAAGTGGTTTTGGGTTTCAAACATGGAAATTTCAAAAACCTCCCAAAAGCTTCATTTTAGAGTTACTAAGAAGGATCCATGCTTACCTTTTATTTTCATGTTTTAAACATGTTCAAATCTTGGTCAAACCGTACCTAGGATTTGACCAAGATTCAAATGGGTATAAAAATTCAAAAAAACTGAAAAACCAAAGCACATAGCCTTCTTATGTCATATATAGTAAGCACTCAAGTTGGTAAACAAGGTCTAGAGATATTCAAACCAGAAAAATCTTGTATCTACCCCTAACCCTAAACTTTGTCTTATGAAGTCAAGCACGAAGAGAAGTCGTTTTGGTTTCAAACATGGAAATTTCAAAAACCTTCCCAAAAGCCTCATTTTGGAGTGACTAAGAAGGATGCAGGCTTACCTTTTCATTTTCATGTTTTAAACTTGTTTAAACCTTGGTTAAACCTAGGATTTGACCAAGATCAAATGGGCATAAAAATTCAGAAAAAATCAAAAAATGAAAACCAAAGCACATAGTATTCTTATGTCATATATTAAGCATTCAAGTTGATAAACAAGGTCAAGACATATTCAAACCAGACAAATCATGTATCTACCCTAACCCTAAACTCTGTCTTATGAAGTCAAGCATGAAGAGACGTGGTTTTGGGTTTCAAACATGGAAATTTCAAGAACCCCCCAAAAGCTTCAATTTAGAGTGACTAAGAAGGATCCAGGTCGAGCTTATACCTTTTATTTTTATGTTTTAAACTTGTTCAAATCTTGGTCAAACCTAGGATTTGACCAAGATTCAAATGGGTATAAAAAAATGAAAAACCAAAGCACATAGCCTTCTTATGTCATATAATAAGCACTCAAGTTGATAAACAAGGTCTAGACATATTCAAACCAGAAAAATCATGTATCTACCCCTAACCCTAAACTTTGTCTTATGAAGTCAAGCACGAAGAGAAGTCGTTTTTGGGTTTCAATCATGGAAATTTCAAAAACCTTCCCAAAAACTTCATTTTGGAGTGACTAAGAAGGATGCAGGCTTAGCTTTTCATTTTCATATTTTAAACATGTTTAAATCTTGGTCAAACCTATGATTTGACCAAGATTCAAATGGGCATAAAAATACTTAGAAAAATCATGTACGTATCTACCCCTAACCCTAAAATCTATCTTACGAAGTCAAGCATGAAGAGAAGTGGTTTTGGGTTTCAAACACATGGAAATTTCAAAAACCTCCCAAAAGCTTCATTTCAGAGTGACTAAGAAGGATCCAGACCGGGCTTACATTTTATTTTCATATTTTAAACTTGTTCAAATCTTGGTCAAACCGTACCTAGGAATTGACCAAGATTCAAAAAAAAATGAAAAACCAAAGCACATAGCCTTCTTATGTCATATAGTAAGCACTCAAGTTGATAAACAAGGTCTAGTCATATTCAAACCAGAAAAATCATGTATCTACCCCTAAGCCTGAACTTTGTCTTATGAAGTCAATCACGAAGAGAAGTCGTTTTGGGTTTCAAACATGGAAATTTCAAATACCTTCCCAAAAGCTTAATTTTGGAGTGACTAAGAAGGATGCAGGCTTACCTTTTCATTTCCATGTTTTAAACATGTTTAAATAAGGATGCGTGATTCTGAAACCTCATACACATTGTTGCAAAAGTAATTACATCACCTAAACAATACTACCAGTTCATAATTCTAAACTTATGTACAATCTTGGAAACATATAACGCCAGCCTAGTTCACCAATTATCATCATCCCTCTTGATGCGCTTGCCGGTGCCGCTTGTACCTGCCTCCCATGGGTTGGCAGTCCAAGTTCTGCACTCGTTCGCACTTCGTGTGTCGGGAATCCTTGTTGGAGCTTCCCAACCAGATACAGGCCCTGCCCTTGCTAGCTCACCACATCCAGCCGTTGCCCTAGCTTGCTCACCATGTGAACCGCCATCCCACGGAGACCCCGAAGTAGGCTCGCACGGGTCCTTTATCCATGGTGGCATTTTCTTCGGATCAAATGGTATGTTGTGCCTAAAGCAATAAGATACAAATTCCCAGTAGGTTGTCCCGACACACTGCTTCTTCTCGTCGCGCCAGGCAGGGGGAAGAGCGGCCAACCTAGCCGCTTCCTTGCAATCCGGGCAAACCACTTCCCTTGGAATTGGTTGTGCTTGACGCTGCCCATCATTGATTTTTTTGAGTCGCCTGTACAACTCAAAACTGACATACCCATCAATCGCAGCATACCTCAAGTTTACTTCAGGCAATGGCATGCACTCCCATTGATCGTGGCTGCTAGTAGGGAACTTGGTCTTCATGTCTTTGTAAGATGGGTCAATGATGGCGGCTGCCAAATCACCCATGCCAGTCCTATTGCCAGGACCATTGAAATTGATCATATCCTGAATGTCAATCCAATTATGTTTAGGAATTTTAATGCCATCTCTAGCAAACCTGCTAGAGTCACCCCTGATGTCAACAGTTGTGAAACAAATTCCTTTATGTTGAAGGAATTCTTGCAGTGCCAGATTATCAGGACTCCTGCATGTTAACACAAATCAATCTTGTAAGATCGTATATGCTGAAATAGTACACATATTTTTCTTCCAGTAAACTGTATACTTGTTGCAGTGAAACAATGATTTTGCATCAGTGATACACATCAAAATAACATGAATTATTGTTGCGACTATATGATCTAATTATTTAAGTGTCAAGTTAAGATTCAGTTACTATATGTTAATATCTTGACATCCATGCCGATTATCGGTGAGTATGAGTACATGAAATTTGTGCAAATTTTGAGTACCAAAATCATGAAACTAGATATCGTGGTCAATCCAAAAAAATTATACAAGTATGTTGGATATTACGTTCCAGACCACATTTTTCATACAAGTTAGTTTGTTCGTGTTTTCATACAAGTTAGAACCTAGTCTATGTCGAAATAAAAAAGCAGATCCAAGATAAAGGAAGAGTTTCTATATTAAAAAACAAAAGGATAAAGGAAGGCATGTGAAGAACATACCTGCAGAAATGGTACACCAGGACGTGGTCGTCCATGGCCAACTGAACGACGGCGGTACTTACTTGGTCCGCAGTGTATTCTAGGTCGAGGCCGACGAACCTGGACCTGTCCTCTAGTAGCTTTTGTTCGTACATCTTGAGGGTGTGCTCGAGAACGGAAGGGTCATTCGTGTAGACCACGTTCACCTTGGTCGTCCCATGGGGAACGACGCTCCTCTTTAGCGTAAACAGGCCGCCGTCGGCCATGGCAGCGCTGAAGCACGTCGAACTGATCGGAGGGATTGAGGGGGAGGGAGGGAGAGCAACTGCAAACAATGGGGTTTTTTGGAACTTGCCGAAATGCAGGGGAGAACGAACCGCCAGGGGTTGTTTAGTGGGGACAGATGGGAATAATACTGCGATGAGGTTGAGGAATTAACTCCAACCGCCATTTAAATCTAGTACTCCCTATAGTCAGTTGATAGGAAATGGACGGGCAAGATTGATTCTAGGGAGGCGAATCCCAGTATTTTCCCAATTTATTTGAGTTGTAATATAACCATCGTTAATACTTGAATTGAAAAATATTTACAAAATTAATTTATTATATACTACATGATGAGATAATCCAACAAACCATGGAAATGCATGGCCATCCAACCATGTCACCCTCTTGTGAAAATTGTATAGGTGGTAGTGTGCGCAATACACGCGGTAGCCACTTCACAAATACATCCTTTTAATTTTGCCCCCCTTAATTCGGCCAATAAAAATGAAAAGACTTTATGTGGAAAACCAAAAAAACTGTATTTGGCAAAGTATAGTCGAAAATAAGAAGTTTTTCATTGATCTCTTAAAAAAGGGGTCATGATTCGAAAGTTCGCCATGCATGGTTCTTGCGGTAACCAAGCTAGCTCACCCATGTGGCAAGAAGCGAATCAATGTCCAACATGCATGGTTCCAAAAATATATATTTACAGAATGATTCTGCTTCTCAAGAATATTTGCATGCCATCATGTTTGTTATTTTTCCTAGATAAAAGTAGTAATTGGTGACTTCGTGATTGCCTTGCTTGCTGATTTCAATAAGTTTGAACCTCATTTTGGCTTTATTTCAAATTTAGGCAAAAACTTCTTGGCAATCGACTTTGTGAGCTACTATACTTGGATGCAACCCACATTTTCGTTGGCTAATGTTTTCTGATTCCACAACAATAGGGCACATCCCTATATCATCCCAAATTTTGAATTCTTTTTAGTTTGGTTGATGACCACCATTCATATCCGAACTTAATTAATTGGAGTACACATGATGGTTTCATGGTAAGCTAGTTTGACAAATTAGCCTTCGAAATGGCGATTCGCCTACCATGCATGCATGTTTGGCCTACCCGTGAAATTTTGATTTGTGGTATTGTGCACACACGTACTGCACATGATAGCGAATAAACAAAACACATATTCGGACCCCTTTGGCCAGCAAGGGCATGTTTGGTTCCTAGCCACAATTTGTCAAGAAGCCAAAATTTGGCAGCCATGCATATAGTTTATTTGGCATGTGTTTGGTTTTTGCCACAATTTGGCTTATCACACTTCATTGCATGTATATATGGTCCATTTGTCATAGACTCAACTTTTTTTTACAAAGTTTTGACAAAGTTTGGCTTTAATATTTTAAGCCACAATTTGGTGGCTAGCCATACTAGCTTTTTTTTTGGCTAACCACACTTTGGCTTTGGAAAAATGTGGCTACCAAACATGGGTCCTAATAAAAAGAAAACAACACACTAATGTGTGGTAAACCAAAAATCCCTACTTTGCAAAGTTGCATATGTGCAAAAGGGGGGCAATGCATGCATTATTCAGAAGTTGATTGTGGTTTTCGTAGTGTAACCAATTAATTAAGCTTACATATGGGAAGAGGCTAGCGAGGCGAACTCAAGCAGCTATGGTTCCAATGTTGTCAAGTTTGAAGTGGACACTGCATGAAGCTTGCTCAAATTAATGGGTAGAAAGCCAAAAGCAGTCCATATTTATTCTATATGTGTGTGAATAATAACTCTTCACCCCAAACCTCTATGTATGATAGGGTTTTATATTTTTTACTTGTTAGTAGTAAGTACATGTCATGTGATGGCTCCATGCACATGTTTCACAACTTTTTTCTGATTTGTTTCTACCTCATTTGGTTGGTTTCAAATTTGCTCAAACTTCCTATGCGCGCTATGTTGTACTATTGGGACCCATGTTTGGGCTTAGTTTGTGGTACCACACTTGCAGGGTACCTCCAAGTATTTTATTCCCAAAAATTATGAATTCTAATTAAATGGTGAACTATAAACTGATCATCTAAAGTTGGAAAATAAAATCCATATATAGCTACACATCTAGATATGTGTATAAGGTAGACAAACTGCATTGCCACACATGCCTTATATAAGTTTGTTTTTTCTAGCGGAGTGGATTCCCTAATCACCCCACGGTTGTGACATTGTCAATGTTGTCATGATAAATAACATTGCGAGACTTTCCATCTTATTCTTTTTTGTAGAAATGATTGTCCCATTATGGCAAACGTCCCCATTCGTTTTTCAAATTAAGTAAACGTTATAGGATGAAAATTCATTGAAGTGACAAATTTTCTAGATTTCTAACTATTTTAGCTCATTCAAACAAGTTTGCAATAGGCCGACCTGTTGTCCAGTGACAATTTTAGAGTACAATTTGATCAACATCACAAAAAAGTGCTTTTAAGGCTCGTAAGTAGTATCATACATGCCATGTTGGCAAAAATCTAATGTGTCACATCAATTATGAGGTGAGATATGAGAGTAGTATTATAACACATAAACCTAGAAAACTTAGAAAACTTCATGACAAATACATCATGTACACACATTTGCATTGAGATTCTACAAAACTTTAAATATGACATAAGTATGAACCATATTATGATACTATGCATTGTGGAGGTAGTATCACAAACTAGTAGTGTATGATACTACGTACTACGTACTTCCCATTGTGACTAGTCTTAATCACTCTGACCTCGCCGTCTCGCCGTCTTACTATAGTACATACTACACCCCCACTCCGTCTCTCATACATCGCCCCACTCGTTTCCCACTCCGTCTCTCATACAGCGGCTGCGCCTGTAGATATCTTCGAGGATCTGGGCGATTTTGACCCGCTTTTCGGCGCTCGCCGTTTCAAGGTGAAGACCCCAATCTTAGCATGCATGTTGGACCAATTAGGAGTACAAAATTATGTTCTAAATGTTGCTCAAACTTTCCATACAACTAATATATAACTTATACTACGTAGGTTACACCATCGAAATAGGTATGACCAGTTGAGAAATGGGAACAATAACTTGGAACCTTTCTTACTATCGAGTGGGACGTGTGATATTGGTGTGACCCTGCTTTTTTCTTCTTCTACATAATGGCTACATGATGGTTCTAGAAAGAAGTGTATGCTGTTGTGGTATCTCTTGACGCGAATCCCTCTAATCACAAGCGTTAGATTTTGGAAACCAACGGTTAGTACTGCTGTTACATCTCTAGTTCAAAACTGGTGCATTTTGTATGTTGTTGTAGTAGTCTAGTAGATAGATTCAGATGCATGGTCAGGAGTGCAAACATTTCGCAACTAGTTGATCCCTCATCTTATTGTCGGATGTCACATTTCGAGTTTGTAAAAAAATGTAAATTCAAATCATAGTCACGGGTTATGTTGTATCTTTCGCACATCTAAACATTTGTTTCAAAAGGTGACCATATGTGAGCTGTGGAAAAAAGAAAAGACCAAAGTGAATAATATTCCTTAACTATTCACATATCATTTGTCTTTTTTGTGCAAGCTAGAATTTTTTTTACATACTCATCTGTGACCTGTGGAGCAATACACAACATAATATGTGTCCCAGTTTTGTTTTTCTTCATATTTTTTAAAAGTGCAGAAGTGTGATATCCGATAATAGGATGCGAGTGCAACTAGTTGCAAATGAGATGCTAATGCATGCTGATATGATACTACCTCTGTCCATAAATAGATGTATGTCTTTTGTCGTGGCCCCATCCTACTTCTGCATTTTCTTTACGGCCATTTTTGAGTAGTTGCGACCTGGACGTGATCGGACTAGTCGATACTCGATAGTAGTCGTAGTACTGTACAACTTCTGCATGTGGCGTCAGCCTCTAGAGTAGTAGTACTAGCTAACGGATAGATTATATCTGGAGAAACTGACATGGCCATTGATATGACAAGACTATACCCGGATTCGGACGCATTGTAGTGACTCCATCAATGTTCCGCTATGATGGTCTATTTTACTGCTACACCAGATTGTCGACGCAGAGGATTCCTTGGCTTCCGCGCAAGACCCTTCCCAAAGAAGGCATCTGCTCTGGCCCGTTGATTCTATGTGGACGGTTCCAGATTGCTTTATGTGTTTTTGTACAGTATCAGATACTAGGTTTTCCTTCCCTCCATATTAGGGGTTGTTTGGTTTAGGGGATAGGTTTATGGGATGAGAGTATCCCCAACCACCTGGCTAGGATAGCCAATTTTTGTTGTTTGGTTGTGTAGGAATTGAGTGTAGGACGAGAGGTGGGTAGTGGTATAGATTTTTTTTTGTTTGCTCGAAATGTTAGGGGTGGCTATAAGATGGTGAGATTATCTCTACACACATCAAATATACCACACCTCCTATTTTTATAGCCCAAAAAAATACATAACCGGTGGTATGTGAATTGATCTGGGTAAAAATATTACACAACCGTACAAATATTCAAATCCTATAGTCAAATCCTACATAACTCCTATAGTCAAATCCTACATAACTCCTATACAAATTGTACGAATCAAAGGATATGATTTTCCCCCTATATAGCTTGTTTGATTTGAAGAATTGAATCCTCCAAAATTTCTATGTATTGTTTTCTTATACTAGTACAACCCTATAGGATTTCTAATAAGAGGTTAGACCTCTTGGAAAAATTCATATGCATCTGTGACAACTATGCTATGCACTCTCAATCTCTATAGAAATTTCCTTTGTCTTTCCGATGATACCATCACACACCTAGCTCTACCAATTCATGTAGATTTCTTTCCCGTAGGATTCAAGGAGGCATATGTCATAGCGATTCTCCATTATTCTATCATATGAATCTAACATGCCCTCTCAGTTTGAGTGATGCAAAGTGGCCACTATAAGATTTATTTAGTCAGATTAATTGGTCATGCATACACTAGTTGTTTTCTATCTTTCCTACACATGTCAATTAGCGAAATTTATAAGTAAAATCCTAAAATTCAAATAAATTGCTGAAAATTGGAAATAATATTACAGTTGTAGCAAATTACTAAATCGATCCAGAAATTATGTACATGGCTTCAGTAGTCCGTAAATGATGTCCTTGGAGTAGTTTGTGAGTTAAAGAACGTCCATTTCGTCAAACTGACATGGCCTTTGATTTGACAAGAGAACACTAATATTTTGTACCTGAATCAGAGTGGTAAAGGCGTACAGCTCGATCAATGCAATGGTATGATGGCTATGCAGCTATACCTATATAGGAGTAGACTACTAGTAGACTTTGGGACACAGAGATTTGGCTTCCGCGGCCGACCCCGAACAAGATTCTTTTACATTGCCCATCTTTTCACTGACATTGAATCGCTGAAACTTGGGGTCCGCCTGTGGCAGGACCAGCCTGTCAATGGCCCAAAGTCTTATGTGCTCCCGCCCTTTGATTTTGGATGGACGGACAAGATTGCCCAGTCCCATCCCTGTCCTGTTCGTTCCAGTTTTCATCCTCCTCCCCGGGGAACCCTCCCCGGAGAGCTCTACACCGACCCCTTCTATCCCCACCTGCTTGTCCCTTCCTTCTTCCTCCAGCGATTCATCCATCGTTCAACAAGTTGTCTAAGAAGAACATGAAGAAGTGTAAGAAGAGGAAGGAGGCGTTGTTGTCTGAGACTAAATCCGCGGTGAAATCCATCCCGCTGAAAGTCCTGCAAACTCCGACTTTGAAAGTGTACCAGCGGCGCCGGCGGACAGGCATGTCTGCGCTTCCATCGCAAGCTCAGTCTGCGCTTCCATCGCAAGCTCAGTCTGCTTCGGGCTTGTTGGGTCAGGGCAGAGTAATCCAGCAAGAGTCCTGGTAGGTTTTTATCGCCATGTGCTTTCTTTGCCCCCATGAACGCAGATTACAGCAAGGCAAACAGATCCAACTATTTTTTTACCCGGGAGAACCAGCTATTTGACCGTCTTTCTTCCAGGGCCGCCCGTTCAAGTGTCGCCCTTCCTACCGATGCCGAGAAATCGACCGTGTTTCGCCAAGATGGTGGGTACGAAGCTCCCCGGTATGTTTCCATCGCCATGCCGAAGTTTCTCTGCCTTCTGGCTGGCTAGCGGATCAAACAATTTAACCGTCTTTCTTCCATGGCGGCTGGTTTCAGCGCCATTCCTACCCAAGTTGAGAAATCGCTCGTTTCTCGCCAACCTGGTGGGTACGAAGCTCCTGGGTATGTTTCCATCGCCATGCCGGATTTTCGTTGAGTCCTTGCTGGCAGGCGGTGCCAACTAAACCGGCTATCATCTTCCAGGGCCGACGGTTCCAGGCTCGTGCTTTCTACCGCAGGATCCACTTCGTACTTAGCTATCGAGGACCCGTTGTTTGATGAGCACTTGTTAGCTCTCAAGAGCATTAATAATGTATGCACTATATAATATATATCCATTGCTTTTTTTTCTTCCTCTTCATCTCCGTACTGCATGAGGGCTTCTTTAATTCGTAGGACTTCTATAAGAATTGTGTAGCATTTAGATCCTATGGTTTTTTTTCCTACATTAGTTGTTTGATTTATAGAAATATATCCTATGTTTGTTCCTTTTTTCGAAATGGGGGACATATCACAGCCTCTGCATCAAAATGATGTATATGGCTGCTTTATTGCTTTCTTCAGTTCATACACAAATTATGACAACTTCTCACGGATCAGCTAGAGTCGACACAAAGATCCACCAACGAAACATAGAAAACAGCGGGTGCCAAAAAGGCAAAAACACATCAGTAAGTAATTCTATGAGGAAACTGCCAGCCACCCTGGCTGTAAAAATCCCGTGCGGCTGTCTCTAGTCAGTTGCACCCAGACTCCATGATATCCTGCTGATCCTCGGGCTGGAGATAAGAAACATACGGATCTAGTGAATAATCATAGGGATAACCTGCAAGAAGGGATGAGATTTGGGTTTATTAAACTCGACTTCATTTTGTACATTCCAAATAGCCCATAAAATAGCGCATACACCCTCTGTAATGTATACAAAATCCTATGCTTTTCCTAATCTTATGATTTTCATATCCTGTGAATGAAAAAGGATCCCTGATTCGTTCCTGGTGAATTTTTCCATGCAGGAAGGGATTATGAGATTAAAGGGCCACAACACCACCCTTCAGAACAGAAACCTCAAACTCTTGCATAGGTTTGGTATCATGAATGCAGAATCAGAGACGAATGCCCAGTCTCCGGGAGAGGAGCAGCCAGTGCGCGTGTGTGCATCTTCGGCCGTGTATGTTTCCATTGCCGTGCCGCAGTTTCATCGCCTCCTTGCTGGCTGCCAGATCCAACTACTTAAATGTCTTTCTTCCAGGGATGGCGGTTCCATCGTTGAAGAGGTTCCTATGGACAAGGACTTTGCAGCTCTCAGGCATATTGAAGAGGTTGGCACTCCATTTGTTTATTTCTCCCCCCTCATCTGCACTCTGCATACTTCATTGCTGTTGAATTTGCAATGCAGGATGTGATAACACGATTCTCCGCGAAACTGGACCAGATCAAGGGCCACAACATCATCCTTCATAAGAAAATCCGCCACCTCGTGGGCAGGTGCATTTTAAATCGTGCCATATCGAAGGAGAATGCCCGTTCCATGCAATCTTCTTTTGATAAACGGTACTCAGACGTTCTCGCGGAGTGTAAGAAGTTGAAGAAGGAAGTCGAGGAACTACGCGCCCAGCCACCGATGAGTGTGGTCACTGACAAGGCTGGTCAGTGTGATTGCAACTGTGACTGTGAAAGTTTTCAACAGGAAGTGGAGTTGCATGCTGAACATGCGCAATATTTCGAGACGAAGTACTTGAAAGTTCGCACAGAGTGCGATAAGTTGAAGAAGGAAGTCGAGTGTCTCCGCTCCCAGCAGCCAACTATTGCGACATCAGGAGACCAGGGTGTGCTAATTGCAGCCAGAATTTTGGAATCGATGAAAAGTTGAATTTGGCTTTGTTGTGCAATATAGCAAGACCTGTTCCTCCTCTGCCTTCGTCTTTTGGCATAATTGCTTTGTCTTCAGTATTGACTCCTGAATGCTTCGTATATTTCTGACGGTTTCTGAATTATGTACAACTTTTGTAATATTGGTCAAACTAGTTTTGACCAGGGTTTGTGTAGGGTGGTTGAATTTTTTTGGTTGGTCCAAATTGTGTTGTGTGGTCCAAATGTGATGTATCATCACACCACCATGTGCCCCGCCACCCCCAGGTTTTGGTAATGCCATTCTGATACATGCTTCATAGAAGGAACATACATTTTTTTCCGTTAGGGCATGACAATTTTGAAAAATTCAAACAAAAATGGGAAGAGAGAATGGTAACATCATTTTCCATGTGATGCCCCTGTGCCAAATTTTGGTTCATTTTAAGAATGTAAGGTGACAAATTACTCGAGGAAGCTAGTTGGAGTAGACGGGCATGACCGGATTGGCATAGGGGATTTATTTTTTGAAGGATGTTATTTTTCATGGACAATATCTGACACAAACAATAAAATGTTAAGGTCTCATATTATTCTGAATGATTGTGAATTACTTATGACGTTTGGAAGTATTGGTATACGTGAGAATCGAGTACATGCACGACTTCACGCGTCCACAACTAATCGGCCTCATCGTCTCTCGCGTCCACAACTAATGCCATTCTGATACAGAGAGTCAGAGGCTATAAAATAATCGGCCTCATCGTCTCTCGCGAGCTCGTCCTCTCCCCTCCCATCAACTCACCGCACCTCCGAGGCATCGACTTCCTCGTTTCCAACCGCAGCAGCATGAAGACAGGTCTTGCGTACGAGGCGGAGCAATCGGCGGCCGCTCGCGCAGAGGATGCCTCTGCGGTAGTGGCCGTCGCGGCGGGTGAGGCTTCACCGGGCACCCAGGCCGCTCGTCTCCTCTGCTTGTCTGATTCTTCGACCTCGGTCGAAACGGGCGTCCTGGCCGTCGAGGAGAAGGTGGATAGCAACGCCGTTGCTCCCGCCGAAGATCTGCAAGGCGTTGCAGGCCACCACGGCGAGGTCTTCCTCGACCCGGTGCTGGACGCGGACCTCGACCCCTTCGACGATTTCGGCCCAAACGTTCAGTTCCAGGAGGATGTCGAGGGTGACGACGAGGAGGTACTGCTCTTTTACCGAAACTGTCCCGATCCTTTTTGTGTCATATTACTGTTCACGTGGTTTGCACGAACCTGGTTCTTGATTGATTTGATCTCCTACCTTGTTCTTGTAGACGTACTTGATTCTACGGTTCGTACGGTCAGATTCTAGTTTAATTTCGACTAATCTGCCATGTAGTTGGCTTGATTTGTCATATAATTAATTTATGTGTTCATACTTAGTGGACTTGCAATTGTTGTGGCTTATGTTCATTGCTGTTCATAGGGTTTTCTCGTGATTTAGTATGATTTCTTCTGCCATTTACTTGTTCTACACATTTAATTTTAGGGTTTCTAAGGTTTGCTTATGATAGTGCAGTATTTATTCGATCTGTCATTAAGCACCTGATTATTATGTACTTTATAATTCACAGGAATATTCTGATGACATGGACGACAACAAGGAGCGCAGGGACCAGAAGAGCCGCTACGTTCTGAAGCGGCTGAAGGGTGGTGAAATTCGTTTCCGCAAGCGCGGGGAGCTATTTTGCCCATTCTGTGGCAAAATCCTCCAGAAGGACATCCGCAGCCTGATCCAGCATGCGACGGGTGTAGGCCTAAGTACATCGGGGAAGCACCGCCCTGCAACCAAGGCCAAGCACGCAGCATATGGCCTCTTCCTCCAGAATTACGTCTTGCCTGGCTTGTTCCCAGTCAACGCCCCTGCTGCTGGCCCTCATGCTCCTGGTCCTGTTTAAAGTTCATATGTGTAATCTTATTCCCTTTGGAAGTTCAGTATTAAACTCTACTAGTACAACCGTGGTGGTCTTGTGATGGTAGTACTCTTTTGATGCATTTGTGATGTAGTAGTACTAGTATTTTTTTTTGAAATGGTATAGTACTACTAGTATCTAAGAAAAGTACTCCCTTCGATTCACATTCATTTTACACCAAGAAATATGGATCGGAGTGAGGGAGTAAATTAAACATGGCATCTCGTGCATGAAGCTTGACATATCGATCAGGTTGGCTAGAATGGCAATACAATGCTGCTCATTAGGCAAATGCATGCCATGTAAAGAAGTCTATACTGACATAAAAAAAGACTACATTGGGGATTAGAGTCAATTGGGGCATCTACAATACAGAAAATCTTGCTTGTAGCTGATTTTGGCTAAGAGGGTTTTACTCACATTACACGTGCCACTTTCCTTGTCTGCAAAACAAGTTCCAATAAAGGAAGAGGAAAGAAAAGGACATTGTGGGCGAGATTGAACACCTTTTTTATGTGTTAAGCTGAGGCCTCGTTAAGCTGAGGATTTCGACTTAGGCCTAACAGCTCAGCACACCCACAAATAAATCTCCTTGCGCGCACCACTGTCAGCAAAAATAACAGAATTAGCACGCAAGATTAAGAACGAAGTGAATTTAATTAACTTGGTTAGCTTTTCAAGCAATATATTCAGAGAAAGAGCACACATGTTCGGCTCGAAATAATCGTAAGAGAAGAACAATAAATCTAAGGCACCCCACTTCATCGGAAGAAGGGGCGCGACAACGCATGGATTCATATATACCTTGAGTCGACGCTGGCTCATAGAAGGGCGGCCGCGCCTCGAGGATGCCGGCGACGTCTCCACCTCGGTATCACATGTGACTGCTTCTCGACGGGCGGTGCGCCGCGCCATGTAGAAGATCTATCAAAAAAGGAGAGCCCGATGACGCTACTGACGCCTCAACCTTGATAGCACCGGCCTGTTGCTCCGCACTGAGATGCGCCACATGCAAGATTTAGCGGATGCGCCAATTTAAGAGATATGTCATGATCGTTGTAACAAATTTCACCGTGATGATGATTTGATCCTGCACTCGGCCTTGAACACAAGTACTAGTACAGTCTCACAATTTTTTTATCATTATACTTTGCGAGATTTAGCGGATGCGCCAATTTTAGAGATATGTCATGATCGTTGTAACGAATTTCAACGTGATGATGATTTGATCCTGCACTCGGCCTTGAACATAAGTACTAGTACATTCTCACAATTTTTTATCATTATACTTTGCGAGATTTAGCGGATGCGCCAAATTCAGAGATAGATCATGATCATGGTAACACACTTTTCAATGTAATGATGATTTGATGTTGCACTCGACCTTGAACATAAGTCCTAGTACGGTCTCACAATTTTGTATCATTATACTTTGCAAGTTTTAGAGGATGCGCCCATTTTCAGAGGTAGATCATGATCATGGTAACAAATTTTAAACGTGATGATGATTTGATGTTGCACTCGACCATGAACAGAAGTACTACTACTGTCTCACAATTTCTTTATCATTATAGTTTGCCAGATTTAGCGGATGCGCCAAATTTAGAGATAGATCATGATCATGGTAACAAATTTTCAACGTGATGATGATTTGATGTTGCACTCGGGCTTGAACAGAAGTACTAGTACGGTCACTAATTTTTTTAGCATTATACTTTGCAACGAATGCACCAATTTCAGGTGCATGTCACCAGATCTGTGTCCGATGATGATCATGGTAGTAACCGATGTTCAACTTGATGATGATTTGATTTTACAGTCGGCCTTGAACAGAGGTACTAGTACGGTCTCACAATTTTTTATCATTATACTTGTACCTTAGCGAAATTCAAAATCTCATAGCGGCAAAACTTCCCGCCCACAAAATACAAAAATTTCACACGCTTCCAAATTCCGATTCTACCCCTGTGGAGATGACAGCAAAGTCGGTTGGTGGGGGGGTCTGGCCGTCATTTTTTGGATCACCACCTCCCTAGCCCCGGATACCCTCCCAAAAAAATTCATTTCCCTCAGTCTCTCATCTGAGACCACCCACCGGAACTTCTCAAGTCCCTCTCTCTACCACCTCCACGACCACCGCACCGGAACATCCCCGCCGGACTTCCCTGGCCTACCCGAGCCCTCGCGATCCTCGTCATCCGGCTGCCTGCCGGAGCCGCTTCATCGACGCCGTCATCAACCGGACCGGATCATCCCCGCCGAACCTCGAAACCATATACTCATCCAGCAGTCTACCGCAGTCGCTTCAGCTGCGGTATCGTCCACCCCACCGGAGCCGCTTCGCCGGATCCGTCGTCCACCGCATCGGATCTTGCTCACCGACACCGCTGTGCATGAACCGGATCTGCTTCACCGGCGCAGTGCATGATCTAAACTCTTCTACTGTCGCTTTTCTATTGCTTGCCTGCAAGTTCTTGTTTAATCTTGGGGGAACCTGTTTGTGCTAACGATGCGCCGTTACGTTTTTGCAGATGAGATGAGTAACCATGAAGTGTAATGGCCGTCTCTCCAACCCCAAGTAGCACATGTAGCGTACTTCATCACCGGATCTATCAACCCCAGGAAGATCTGTTGTGACTCCCACAGAGTGCTTCTCCTAATGTAAGTCCCTTGTTTTAGCGCCATGTTCTGGGTTCAGATGCTTGTTTGTCTGAAGCTCTTTTAGTTCATTCCTAGCTATGACCGTAACACGTTGCTATTTTCTACTTCATTGCTAACTTTAAGCGATTGAACATTTTGGTTTGCATTCCCTGCTCTGTAGATGTAGCCATCATAACTTCTATCTTGCTCAGTCGTTGTTACAAAAATTATACTGTAGGTATTATAGTAACATCCTGCTATTATTTAGTTCATGGCCAATTTTAAGTAATTGCACATGTTGGTTCGCATTCCCTGCTCTATAGCTTTTGGCATCGTAACTTCTATATTTGGTTTACATTCCCTGCTCTGTAGATCTAGCCATCATAACTTTATCTTGCTCAGTCGTTGTTACAAAAATTATGGCCTGCTACTATGTTGTTTGTGCCAATTTTTTACTCCATGAACATGTTGGCTTGCATTCCCTGTACTACAGGTGATGCCATTGTTTTGTATCTAGTTCATTGTAAGCTAACAAAGTAAGGACTTAGTTTGGCATGCTATCACTCTGCTATCTAGCCTGTAGTACAAATAAACTTGTCATACTACTAGATAATAATTTTGCGTGCCATCTTGTTCTTCAAAAGCTGCATTATTGACTTGTTTCTCTGACTTGGCATGACGCTCACATATGGAAAGCTGAACATATTGGTTTGCATTCCCTCTTATACAAGTTCACAGGTGATCCCACTATATTTTGTATCTGGTCCATCCTAAGCTCCAGCATTAACTATCCTCCATGTGTTGCTCATTACAAGTTTATATCCCGAAACATCTTGATTTGCATCCCCTTCACTATAAGTTCAGGAGTATTATTTAGTTCACGGCCAAAATGAAGTAATTGCACTTGGCACATGTTGGTTCACATTCCCTCCTCTTTAGCTTTTGCCATCGTAACTTCTATTTTTGGTTTACATTCCCTGCTCTGTAGATGTAGCCATCATAACTTCATCTTGCTCAGTCGTTGTTACAAAATTTATAGCCTGCTACTATGTTGTTCATGCCAATTTTGTACTCCCTGAACATGTTGGTTTGCATGGGACTCGACAGTAGTAAGTCTGCTGTTTCATTCTAACATGCTCTGTTATATTGGCTGTTGGTATGCGGCATGCACTCTTTGTTTGCTTATTGTGCGCATTACAATGATCTTGTTATAACGACGAAATGATGAGTTCCAAATTCTTTGCCAAACAATATTGTAGTGTCTTTGCCTTTCCATTGTTGCTGTCTTAACTTGTAATGTCTTTGTTTCAGATATAGGTGCTGCATGGACAACTTAAAAGATTGCCGGATCGCTTCATTGTATTGCTAGGTTTAATTACCATTCAATTTCTCTGGGTTCTGTAATATTTTTTCAATGCCTTGCAGCTGATGTAATATTTAGTTAGTTTTTATAGTTCTTTCGCGCATTTTTTCTTTGGTGCTTGTGGTAAGTGAGGCTATCCGACAGAAATCAATGCTGCGTAAATATTCTCAGTATCTAAATCACGAATTCCCATCCCTTAAACGGCCCAATTAAGCGAAATCACATATGTGCCTGCCCGCAAAATCCTAAAGCGCATATTATGCCGGCATATAAACAGCAACTAAACGGGCTGGCCCACTTACTTCTTGGGCCAGCCCATTTGATTTACGGTGGACCCCACACACTAATTGGGCTGGCCCACTTGCTTTAAGGTGGACCCCACCAACTACTGGGCCGGCCCACTAATTAGTTGGGCCAGCCCATTTGCTTTTTTGGAGGACCCCACATAATAAATGGGCCGGCCCTTTAAGAGGAAAGTGGGACCCACCTGTGTTTTTGGCCCGGCCCACTATCTTGTTGGGCCGGCCCACTTGCTATATGGTGGACCCCACATACTAGTTGGGCCGGCCCTTTAACAGAAAAGTTCTGATAGACAACGTCCCAAAATCGTCAACTAAGGGGCATTTTTCGTCGCCTATGGGCCTAACCCGACGATATGGGTTCTGTTGTCGAAACTGCGTCAGGCAAAGTCCAACGACGATTTTTTCGGTCCGTCGCGCTTGGGCGCCCTTCCGCCACGGAAAATCGGACCGTTGCGGAAGTGTTTTCGGGAGCCCGTTGACTGCTGACGTCATGCAAACTGACACGTGGCAGACGCCGTTAACTGGCAGTTAACGGCGTTAACCGGCTGAAACCCCGTGGTAGATGGTAGGCCCACACGAGGCCTGCCACGTCTTAAGCGGGCCGGGCCAGATGACATAGTTTGACCGGTCAACTATATAGCTGGGCTGGTCCATTAGTTAAGTGGGCCGGGCCTAACCTCTAAGGTTGACTGGTCAAAACTTAAATGGGCCGGCCCATTTAACATGTGGGGTCCACCTTACAGCAACTGGGCCGGCCCAAGAAGCAAGTGGGCCGGGCCAAAAACACAGGTGGGTCCCACTTTCCTGTTAAAAGGCCGGCCCATTTAGTGTGTGGGGTCCACCGTATAGCAAGTGGGCCGGCCCAACAAGCTAGTGGGCCGGGCCAAAACACAGTGGGTCCCACTTTCCAGTTAAAGGATCGGCCCATTTAGTTTGTGGGGTCCACCATATAGAGTGGGCGGCCCAACAAAATAGTGGGCGGGCCAAAAACACGTGGGTCCCACTTTCTGTTAAAGGGCCGCCCATTTAGTACGTGGGGCCCACCATATAGCCAGTGGGCTGGCCCACCAAGATAGTGGGCCGGGCCAAAAACACAGTGGGTCCCACATTCCTGTTGGGCCCCATTTGGTATGCGGGGTCCACCATATAGAAAGTGGGCCGGGCAAAAACACAGGTGGGTCCCACCTTCCACTTAAAGGGCCGGCCCATTTACCATGTGGGACCACCATAGAGCAAGTGGGCCGGCCCAACAAGATAGTGGGCCGGCCCATAAGCACAGGTGGGCCCTTTTTGTTAAAGGGCCGGCCCAACTAGTATGTGGGGTCCACAATATAGCAAGTGGGCCGGCCCAACAAGATAGTGGGCCGGGCCAAAAACACAGGTGGGTCCCACTTTCCTCTTAAAGGGCCGGCCCATTTATTATGTGGGGTCCTCCAAAAAAGCAAATGGGCTGGCCCAACTAATTAGTGGGCCGGCCCAGTAGTTGGTGGGGTCCACCTTAAAGCAAGTGGGCCAGCCCAATTAGTGTGGGGTCCACCGTAAATCAAATGGGCTGGCCCAAGAAGTAAGTGGGCCAGCCCGTTTAGTTGCTGTTTATATGCCGGCATAATATGCGCTTTAGGATTTTGCGGGCAGGCACATATGTGATTTCGCTTAATTGGGCCGTTTAAGGGATGGGAATTCGTGATTTAGATACTGAGAATATTTACGCAGCATTGATTTCTGTCGGATAGCCTCACTTACCACAAGCACCAAAGAAAAAATGCGCGAAAGAACTATAAAAACTAACTAAATATTACATCAGCTGCAAGGCATTGAAAAAAATATTACAGAACCCAGAGAAATTGAATGGTAATTAAACCTAGCAATACAATGAAGCGATCCGGCAATCTTTTAAGTTGTCCATGCAGCACCTATATCTGAAACAAAGACATTACAAGTTAAGACAGCAACAATGGAAAGGCAAAGACACTACAATATTGTTTGGCAAAGAATTTGGAACTCATCATTTCATCGTTATAACAAGATCATTGTAATGCGCACAATAAGCAAACAAAGAGTGCATGCCGCATACCAACAACCAATATAACAGAGCATGTTAGAATGAAACAACAGACTTACTACTGTCGAGTCCCATGCAAACCAACATGTTCAGGGAGTACAAAATTGGCATGAACAACATAGTAGCAGGCTATAAATTTTGTAACAACGACTGAGCAAGATGAAGTTATGATGGCTACATCTACAGAGCAGGGAATGTAAACCAAAAATAGAAGTTACGATGGCAAAAGCTAAAGAGGAGGGAATGTGAACCAACATGTGCCAAGTGCAATTACTTCATTTTGGCCGTGAACTAAATAATACTCCTGAACTTATAGTGAAGGGGATGCAAATCAAGATGTTTCGGGATATAAACTTGTAATGAGCAACACATGGAGGATAGTTAATGCTGGAGCTTAGGATGGACCAGATACAGAATATAGTGGGATCACCTGTGAACTTGTATAAGAGGGAATGCAAACCAATATGTTCAGCTTTCCATATGTGAGCGTCATGCCAAGTCAGAGAAACAAGTCAATAATGCAGCTTTTGAAGAACAAGATGGCACGCAAAATTATTATCTAGTAGTATATGACAAGTTTATTTGTACTACAGGCTAGATAGCAGAGTGATAGCATGCCAAACTAAGTCCTTACTTTGTTAGCTTACAATGAACTAGATACAAAACAATGGCATCACCTGTAGTACAGGGAATGCAAGCCAACATGTTCATGGAGTAAAAAATTGGCACAAACAACATAGTAGCAGGCCATAATTTTTGTAACAACGACTGAGCAAGATAAAGTTATGATGGCTAGATCTACAGAGCAGGGAATGTAAACCAAATATAGAAGTTACGATGCCAAAAGCTATAGAGCAGGGAATGCGAACCAACATGTGCAATTACTTAAAATTGGCCATGAACTAAATAATAGCAGGATGTTACTATAATACCTACAGTATAATTTTTGTAACAACGACTGAGCAAGATAGAAGTTATGATGGCTACATCTACAGAGCAGGGAATGCAAACCAAAATGTTCAATCGCTTAAAGTTAGCAATGAAGTAGAAAATAGCAACGTGTTACGGTCATAGCTAGGAATGAACTAAAAGAGCTTCAGACAAACAAGCATCTGAACCCAGAACATGGCGCTAAAACAAGGGACTTACATTAGGAGAAGCACTCTGTGGGAGTCACAGCAGATCTTCCTGGGGTTGATAGATCCGGTGATGAAGTACGCTACATGTGCTACTTGGGGTTGGAGAGACGGCCATTACACTTCATGGTTACTCATCTCATCTGCAAAAACGTAACGGCGCGTCGTTAGCACAAACAGGTTCCCCCAAGATTAAACAAGAACTTGCAGGCAAGCAATAGAAAAGCGACAGTAGAAGAGTTTAGATCATGCACTGCGCCGGTGAAGCAGATCCGGTTCATGCACAGCGGTGTCGGTGAGCAAGATCCGATGCGGTGGACGACGGATCCGGCGAAGCGGCTCCGGCGGGGTGGACGATACCGCAGCTGAAGCGACTGCGGTAGACTGCTGGATGAGCATATGGTTTCGAGGTTCGGCGGGGATGATCCGGTCCGGTTGATGACGGCGTCGATGAAGCGGCTCCGGCAGGCAGCCGGATGACGAGGATCGCGAGGGCTCGGGTAGGCCAGGGAAGTCCGGCGGGGATGTTCCGGTGCGGTGGTCGTGGAGGTGGTAGAGAGAGGGACTTGAGAAGTTCCGGTGGGTGGTCTCAGATGAGAGACTGAAGGAAATGTATTTTTTTTGGGAGGGTTTCCGGGCTAGGGAGGTGGTGATCGAAAAAATGACGGGCAAACCCCTCACCAACCGACTTTGCTGTCATCTCCACAGGGGTAGAATGGGAATTTGGAAGCGTGTGAAATTTTTGTATTTTGTGGGCGGGAAGTTTTGCCGCTATGAGATTTTGAATTTCGCTAAGGTACAAGTATAATGATAAAAAATTGTGACACCGTACTAGTACCTCTGTTCATGGCCGAGTGCAAAATCAAATCATCATCACGTTGAATATAGGTCACTACCATGATCATGATCTATCTTCTTAATCCCATTCAAAAATGCGTTTGAAATATTTCAGGATTGGTGGGAGATTTTGCCGCCCGACAGAGATTAAATTAAACCACACGTTCGACAATTCAAACTTGAGACCTTGGCTATGATACCATTTAAGTTCGAACTGATTCAAAAAAGGCTAGGCAATTAATTTATATAACATCCACAGGAACAACTACCAAGTTGATCCCAACCGCAGATAAATGCATCCACCAACAAAAGTCTGAACGGTGCCTTAATCTAAGGAAACATTTCACAAGACCAATGTACTCACTATGTTAGTGTTCATCTCCAATTATCTATGGCATTTTCTTAGTCTTTGGGAGATTATAACGAACTTGATTGGCCTCGTGCAGTAGGGCATCACATGCTTCTAATCTCGATCTCAACATGTCAACTTTTGTTCTTAGCATAGCTGTTGCAACTCGTTCTACTTGGAGTTGTTCCTCCAAAACTTGAGCAGAGAAAGACTTGGACTTGGGCTTCAAAACCCAGCATTTCGCAGGAAAGAGTTTTTGGTGATATCTTTATCTTTCCCGGGTTTTGCCATCTCAAATTTCATATTAGCCAGACAAGTTTTGAGTTGTGTAAAAAGAAAAGTTATTACAGAGAAAAATGCAGATGGTAGATTTAATGTGTACGAACTACTTTTAATCATACAAGTTGACATGCCTGACTATAATAAGGACCATCTATCTTGCTAGCAGGCATAATTATTAATGGGCTACCATGTACGGGAACCGTATCCTCTAACGTGAAGGAGCTAAGTCAGGAAAAATAAAGAAGCAAAGTCAGGCTTCTGTAGCATAAGTACAAGGTTATGCACTGTCTTTAACTAATAAAGGTGATTACTGTAGATGTTTAAAAACTAAACTAAATTTTATTACACCATAATTTTCTCTGCATGTAATTACTTCAAATGCAAGACACAAGTTTGTATTGTGCAAATTAATTTAAATTATTTGGATTTTAGACATATGGTTTGGGGGAAGGAAAGTTAGAGTACTGTAGCTTCTCTAACTTTTCACCTTCAAGTTAGAGTACTGTAGCTTCTCTAACTTTTCACCCATGTACGTAGTCCTTCCAAGAAACAGCCGTTATTGCATTACGAGCAGAAAATAGTTCACACGTGCGCTCAGATTCAAATTTTCAGCATGCAGTCGATTTATGGTTTAATTGAAGTACACATCAGGATATTATTTCACACAAAATACAGCAGCCACATGGAACATATCTAATTTTAGTACAACAACAAAATTTGCAATTATTACAGACCACGAAATTTTGAACGAAATTTTGAGCAGTAATTAGTTACAGCATTGGCATCAGCAGTCCACTTGACTGAACAACAGAATCAAAGTTTATTTAGACACCTTCAATTCCCAGACACATCACAACTGGCTTACCATGACAAGTGCATAGGAGATTCTTTAGAACATTTTCTGTCAAAGTTTGCCTATTTTTCAATTCATGTATCTCTTGGCGTGTCTTGGCAATTAATTCATCAGCATCTTTGTTTTCCCGCCCAAATATATCAACTGCCTCTTGGAGTGCATCCCCGAAATCTCTTTGTGCCGGATTAAGTTGACCAATAGATACCATGGGCCTATGCGAGCAATATGCACTCTCACTGCTGCTTTGTGAAACATCAATACTTGAGGCATTGGCCCTTGCTTCTGGCATTGTAGCTTTATTTGAAGCCTGAAATTTAGATAAAACAAGTTACAACATCATATGATGCAATAAAAGACCTCCAATTTCAAGAACATCATTGAGCTGATATAACACAACAAGCAATCAAAAATAGAGCCTCGTACATCTATTTCTTCTGGAATGGTTGGTGTACCGGACTCAGTGGACCAATGAGAGCACGTGCCACTGTCACTGTTGCTCTGTGAAATGACCGCAACACTTGATAAATGGGTTGTCCCTACTGACATTACAGCTTTGTTTGCAGGCTGAAACTAAGACAAAACAAGTTAAAATGCAATACAATACAAGGCAAACAAACAACATTGTTGACATAATTTTGAAAGAACCATGGGCAGATACAACAAAGAAACCAGTTAAGCCACATGCCTCTTAGAACAAACCAAACTAGATCATGGCGATGATGTATACAATGAACCAAGCAACTAGACATCATGTGCCCAATAACGAAGCCAGGTCACTGCACAGAAGAAATCTAGCAAATAGCCAAATACAGTCAAAAGATGTGCATGTTGGATTTGATACTATTAGGAAAATAATGTATGATTGATTTAAGCATGACTCAGATAGTGCCTTCGACATCGCAGAAGGTCAATGCAACAATTAATTGTATGGCTTGTATGAAGTGCCATAACATTTAAATTAAGCATAACGAGGCATTGCTTAATCTGAGAACTGAGTGCTAGCTCAGTGGCAAGGCTTGCGAGTGCGCAGCCAGCCCACCCGGGTTCGAGTCCCAACAGGACCGAATTAAACGGGGTGTTATCTAGCGCGTATAAATTCGCTGCTAGAGAGGTCTCATCATCTATCTCACAACGTATAGACAAGGGAGGGAATCTTCCTACGTTGGTCAACGTTTAGGCAATGCTTAATCTTGAATTCATGATCAAACTCAAACAAAAAAGGGCATATAACAAGTAGCACCATGTGCATCATGTATAATAGATTACTAGAAACTGAATGAAGCAATTGAACATGGAGCGTATTATATAAACAGCCAGATCATTTGAATATGGATATACCACATCATGTCAATGGGACTCAGAAAAACAAAGCTAGACATTTAAACAAGTAATATAACTATTTTTTCACCATGTTTCAAGTAGAATAGGAAGCTAGGTTAGGAATAAAGCAATCATGTTTCAAGTAGAATAGGAAGCTAGGTTAGGAATAAAGCAATAAAAAAACACAAAGTGCATCATTTCAGCTAGGATCATTTCTATCAAACTTCATGCACTAGCCATGGAACAACAGGCAAACTCAATGAAGCAACAGGCAAAAAATTAACATAATAGAATTTCAGGACTTGTATTAACATAGCCAAATCATGTAACTTATACCCAGGCATGCCGGATGCCAGATGGGTCAAAGGCAGTGTGCAATGTTCCATATGGTCATTGTTTATATTTTATTAGATTCCATTAGGCAACTTAGGTAGTGCAACATACAGAAAATGATGCAATTGAACTATGCACAGGAGGTAAATTAACATTCCAAAAAAAACAGGGAACTTACGTGAGCTTTTTTTTGAGTCACACGGACCTCATCGGGTACTTGGACAGAAGAACCTGGTGCCTCACTGTTTCTCCTCTGCATGAAGGAGAGGCCAATTGTAAACAGAAACAGGTCCAAGATATAGAAGTTTGCATTAAGCAATATACAAAAAACAGCAGGTACTTACATGATTATAGGCGAGCTTTACTCTACGTTTATGAGTGTAAGATGTGCCTGCTGCACGTGTAATAACAACAAACAGTTACGAGTCACGGCTTTGCTATAATTAAATTGACACCAAATAGTAGTAGAAGCATTATGACGTGCATAAACATGTAATACAGGATCGCAGAAAGATATCAAACATGATGTAACTAGAGCAGTAGCCTACGGCCAAATAGTGAGAAATTGTAATCGTGTCAATTGTGGACTTGTATAGCCTACCCCAACTTGTTTGGGAATAAAGGCTTTGTTGTTGTTGTTGTCAATCGTGGACATGTAGAGCATTCAACGGCTCATGATTGGTGGCTCATATTTTGTAGAGTTTCAGCGAATGGGTGGGTTAGGTTACTCAGACCACCACACTGTGTATTTATATCATCTGAGTTAGGGTTACAATACTACTGGACATGGGCCTCTATGGGCCTCACACTGGATACAATATTACTACAGCGCTACTACTAAACTCACTCATGGTCCAACACACCCCCTCAAGATGATCATGGGTAAACAACCATGGCCATCTTGCAACAACAACATGACACATATGACAACTACCAGTAATGAACATTCAGCATAACTCCTAGGATACATGACAGCATTGCACTTTCCATCATCTTGTCATCTCGATTCATCTCTTCATCAGCAGCGAAGATATCCAGCTTCAACCATCTGGGATACGCACAACTCCTAACCATACACGTCCTCAACAACCCCGGCTGCCTCACCACACAAGTTCCGCAGAACCATCCACACTCGCCTCAATGTCCTCAGCCTCTCTTCTCCACTCTGCCCGGCCACCTCTTCCGTCTCTCCCACAAACCCCCAGCCAACTCCTGCCTCAACCATCCACTCCTCAAGCACCCATGCCTATCCCCCGGTCAGGCCTCAACCAGTCTCACCTCAGGCACGCATGCCCTTATCTTGCACTCGCCAACGCAACCAAAAGTCCGAACTGATGGAAAGGGCTAGGCAATCCACTTATATATCTCAACAATATATATCTCAACACCCCTCCTCACGTGTGACCGGAAGAAGAGAAGAGGAGGCCAACACGTGGAAAATGAATAGCACACGTATGAATGATCGTATCAGCCAGGACTCGAACTCGAGAGCTCTGATACCATGTCAAGCTTCATGCACTAGCCAACGCAACCAAAAGTCCGAACTGATGGAAAGGGCTAGGCAATCCACTTATATATCTCAACATATCCACAACCATCACCATCACCACTAAACCGCAGCCTCATCAACTCCATCACGACTCAACCGCAGCCTCATCAACTCCATCACCACATATCCTCACAGCCTCACATCTCCATTTTCTCCTCACTTCCACTCGGATGGCGCCTCGTCTGCGCGCCCTGGCCAACCTGGCGGACCGCACCTGGCCACATCGACCGGCTCGCGCTGGTCAACGTCCAGCACCAACCTCCGGCTCCGCCCTGCGCTCAAAGGCTCGCCCCACTCCGCACGCCTCCAACTTCTGCCCCTCACACGGATCCAGATCTCTCTGCCACGGATTCACTTCCTCTTCTCTCCTTTCTAAACCAAAACGATCTTCACCCTCTTCTTTCTCCCCGCGCGAGCAGCCGCCGATCTCACACAGCTCACATCGCTGTGTGTGATAGCCGCAACCCACGCAGAGCACCTGATGCGGCCTCCCGCCGCCTGGATTTCTACATCTCAACGGTGGGTTTTGTGATCAAAGGAAGAACTTGTTTGGTACTGTTTGTGGCGGCTAGCAGGAAGGAAACCTAGGCTCTGATACCATGTAGAGTTTCAGCGAATGGGTGGGTTTGGTCACGGAAAAACATACTTATGCGTCGTGTTTAAACCTAAAGGATGAGGTGGTTATCAACGAAAGCACTTGTAAGTTAGAAATATAGCACGAATTCAGAAATACAGTCAGCTGCAATACTCCTAACAGAACAAAACGCGCAGGGATGTCTGGTTACCTATTTCTGGGCGGCGTTTAGACGTGTTCCGCGTTCTTACGGGTGACGTGGAGGTCGGCGAGGGGACTGCTGTTGCGGTGGGTGCCGGGGAAGCAGATCTTGGGGGGTCGGAGAAGGACATGCTGGGCGGTCGATGAAGTGTTCAGCGCGCCGGCCGAACTAGAAGGTCGGTGAAGCAGATGATGTGCAGTGCACGGGGGCGTCGGTGTCGGCGAAGCTGGTCAGGTGCGGTGGTCGATAGAGTCGGCGAACGAGATACGGTGCGGTGGACGCCGGAGTAGGTGCGGATCAAGCGGATAGGGCAGCCTCGGGGTTTGAAGCCGTGGCAGCTTGAACGGCGAAGTGCGGCGGCCGGGAAGGTCTGGAGGTAGGCAAGAGGGGCGGTTTCTCTGAGGGCTTGCGGGCGAAACTAGGGCGAAGCTGGGCGATAGAGGAGTAGAAGGGAATTTCGCAGTCCTTCTTTTGAGGAAAAAAATATTCGCAGATCTGAAACTTTGCGGCGCGAGATATTTGGGCGTTGGCGGGGAATTTTACCGCTCGATGATATTAAATTTTGGCTGCAGTAGGTTTTTTTTTGAGAGTATGTAATAATAATAAATAGTAGGCCCTACTAGTACTGTACGTCTGTTCAGGAATCCAAGGGGGTAGAGGTAGAGGTATAGATATATAGACAATATAGAGATATAAGAAATGGCGGGGGCTAGCGGAAATGCACTTTGCCTCATAGGAGCATATGCTCCCATTATGTGAATCCATATTTCAAAGTGTCAAAAAATTCTAAACTAAAATTTTACATGTATATCTAGACATTTTATGTTGGTACACAAGTTTTCTCACAAAAAAATTATGTGGCTCCTATAAAAAAGACAAATTTTGATGTTGTAACACGACTACGTACAGTATATTTTTTGCCTTTTTTTACACGCCACACAAAATGTCGTTTTTCCACGAAAACTTGTGAACGAACATATGATGTCACAATGTATACCAAAAAAATTAACATTTATATAATTTTTTTAATCATTTTCTATAATTGGTGCATATGCACGCGTGTGCCAAAACGCCACCTCCGCAGGCTAGGAGTTTCTAAACTTCTTATGGCACATCAAATAAAATGTTGTTCAAACAATAATAATAATGTGCTTATGATTGTTACTCCCTTCCACCATGAATAAAGTCCACATCGGTTTCGTGTCAAACTTTGACTCGAGATTTAGGTACCCACATGATAGTGCTAGTATCATAGCTAGTATCATACACATTGGTCCCACAAAAATGTTGATGTGGCAGCTAATTAAGTAGGAGAGAGGAGATTAGTGTAACATAGGTAGATACTGTATCATAGCGCAAACAACGAGAAAACTTAATGCTAAACAAATCTTGTACACAAATTTGCATTGAGATTCTAAAAAATAATAAATGTAGCATTACTATGATACTACTCCATGATACTACCCACTATAGAAATAGTATGACCAGCCTAATTTTATGACATCCGCAAAATATACCATTGGAAAGTTCATCGAAACAAGCATCCGATGATATAGTTTTGAATGACATGCAACTCATAATTGGCGGGCCCAAGTATTAGTCTAAGTTTGCCTCTGAAAACAAATTGGCATTGTACTCTAGGACAAAGGGAGACTACTCGCAATGGCAATATCATAAGTAGTATCATGCACTACATGCATGCAAAATGTTGATGTGTCATATCAGTTAATGATGAAAGAGACGATAGTGGTATCATAGGTAGATATCGTATCATATCATGTAGAACTAGAAAAATTACTGCCAAACAAATCTTGTACACACTTTTGTATTGAGATTCTACAAATCCCTAAATACATGTAACATATTATACTACTACATGATGATACTATGGACTGTGAAAATAATATCGTACATTAGTATCATATGCATGATACTATTATATGATACTCCCCATTGTGACTAGTCTAATAATAACAATAGTACTCAAATTTGTCTTGTCCCTCGGGTGTTTAGAAGTATATGTTCGGTCCCTCACGTATTTAAGAATTATGTTTGGCCCCTCAACTCTAATGTGGTCAAAATTGAGCACTTGAACACTTAGTTAGGTCTAGCAATGATAAAAACTTGATTGGTCTGTTTATTATTTGTTATGTGGCACGGCGGCAAAGCATTTTGCTAAATCTCAAGCACACATAGTTGGGGTCCATTAGAGGGACTAATTAAATCAAAGTACAATGGATTATAAAAGCAGGTTTTATCATTGATTAGCTTTGCAACGGCCTATCAACTGTAAGTGTTGCATGTGTTCTAAAGAACTATGTTCATCGTCACAGATCAAGAGGAGTACGCAGTGGAGGACGCACAAAACAACCGTAGGCCAGGTGGGCACACCTTACTAATTTTCTTTTTTCCACTTTATATGTGATAATTTTTTACATAATTAATTAACTAAAACATTTTAAAATAGGGTGGGCCATTCAACCCAAACACCATGTTGCGTACGTCGCTGAGGGTAAGGGGTTTCATCTTCGTTCTATGGTATGAGTATGTAATGCGCGTGATACTCATCGAAGACAATATATATAGCAGACATCACATCAGATGAGCCTATGGATAAAAATGGGCCAAATCATATCTACTAGTGCACAAATGAAGTTAAAAATAGGTCAACCTTCATTAAACCGATACTACTTAAAAGACCATTGTTTGACCTAAGTAAGCGTATATATGAGGTCAGTAATACTAGTCACAATGCATAGTATCATATATAAAAGTATGGTGTGTATGATACAATTAATACTACATGTTACTATGTCAACGATGCATGGTATCATGTACTAGTATCATAATCTTCTTATATTAATTGATTTGTAGAATCTCAATGCAGATCTATGTACAAGATTATTTAACATTAAATTTTCTAGTACTACGTGCTATGATACGGTATCTACCTATGATATTATAATCCTCTCTCTCATCTTTAATTGCAGTGCCACATCAGCTTTTTTGCAAGCATGAGATGCATGATAGTGTACTACCTATGATACTCCCATTGTGGGTAGTCTAAGGGGGCAATGTTAGACCTAATTAAGTGTTTGAGGTTAGTTATGGACCGCTGTTATACCTAATTGTGTTTGAGGTCAGTTAGGGACCTTATTATACATAATTAAGTGTTAGAGGTGAGTTCAAATAATAATATATAGTTGGGGTCTAAAGTTCACCAACGTATGCAACACACGAGCTGCCAAATGTGTACTTAATTAACCCTATTAGGAAAACACAAGATTATCTCATTCAACAAAATATTAGGAAAGTGTATCACAATTGTATTTATCCCTTATCTCTCTCATGTTAACCGAGACAAGAGTTCGTTCTAGGTCAGCTCTACGACAATTAGCGTCGCAAGGGTGGTAACATAGGTGTGCAGTTGCGAAAGTTTTTTCCCAAGTTGTCGACTTCCTCAATCCACACTTAATATTTGTGCATGCGGGCCTAAGTATATGGTACTACTTAGTTCTATTCCTAGTATATATGTTGGGTGACTTAGAAAAATCATACTTCGTACATGATTCCTTCGAAAATCCTTTAGGGCTTCTTTGATTCATATTAGGTTGGTATAAGATAATAGGATTTAGATCTTATAGGAATATTTCCTACACTAGTAGTTTGATTCATATGAACATATCCAATAGGAAATAATCCTATAGGAATCATCAAGTAGTGCAAATCCTAGTATAGGATTAAATATTTGGTCCTACCTCATGGAAAAATTCATTTGGCGCAATCAAACGCAACTCATCTTATTATAGGATTTAACTACACATGTCATCCCAAATCCCAATCCTACATTCCTACTCCTATGATTTCCCTATCCTGTGAATGAAAGGAGCCCTTAAAATCAAACTATCCCGCACCTCGTCGATTCGTATAAAACCGACTCTAGCCAACAACTCTTCGCCCGACCTTTCTTCTTCACCATCAGGCCACCACACACTGTCATTTTCCATTGCAACGCATTTAGGGTGTGTTCGGTTCCAGAACCAAGTGGAATGGAATGGAACCGTTCCGCACCTAGAGCCCATTCTTGTGTTCGGTTGTGGAATGGAACGGAACCGAGTGGTTCCTCGAAAGGGAATATTCTCCCCATATGCAGAATGCACCCATTCCACCGAATCGGTGGAATGTGGTGGAACGGCTGTTACTTAGCCGCTATTAATTACAAAGCACTTCACTAATCCAACCAAAAAAATTATTAGTTGTTGTTAATTATGATTTTGAGATTAAAAAGGCCACTATTAATTACGATATTTAGACAAAAGATTAAACTTTAACTTCATTCCGTTCTACTCTCCAAATTCCCCGACCATACAAAAAATAACATTAATTACGATTTTAAGATTAAAAAGGCCATTAGGCGTTGTTAATTACGATTTTAAGATTTAAAAGGCTATTTGCCATTGTTAATTACGATTCTTAGACAAAAGTTTAGTTTAACCACATTCCGTTCTGCTCTCCAATTCCTCCAACCGAACAAAAAACAGTACCATTCTGTACCTCCTTTTTGTCCAAACCGAACGCGGGGATGGAACCATTCCATTCCTCTGGAAAGGAACCATTCCTTACTAAAATCTTCTTGTGCCACCTCCCAGTTTAAAGGCCTACTCGCATAACCCTACAGCTCTGCACTCGCGTGGGCAACCGAACACACCTACATCATCAATGCCCCGCGTACTTATCCGCACCGCCTACAGCTCTGCACTCCTATGACCTATCCATGGCTGGGCAGTCAAAAAAAGCTGCGTCACCTGGGAAATCAACAAGCCACGCAAGCAAGTCGCAAGCATCATAAATTCCGAATCAATGCCTAGCTACAGTCTACCTGGCCTCCTCCCAACTCATTGTCCTTGAGGCCTTAACAAAGCCTTCTAAAAGGGTTTTATCAAAATATTCCATATGGATTAGTAAAAAAACGCACCTGCTAAAGATTCATATATGCCCCTAGGTTAAAAATATGCATCTCAAATTTGTATGGATACATATGTATCTCTGACTAAAATGCATGTATCAAGACATAAGTGAGACACCTATATATTTTCAAACGGGGATGTAGTAGTAGATTTTTTGGGTCATGTGTTGGCAATAAAAAATGGATTCCCCATTTCATCTGTGCACAAGGAGGGCAAAACGAGTGGTCTTTTGTGAAGTGTCTCTACCAATCTACAACCACTTCAATTTTCACATGTACGCTAGACCCTGAAAGATGTCCAAATCAAGTTGCAGTGTTTTATCTCGATCCACATCTACATATGGTTTTATAATTGAGCTTTATCCTAATGAATTCAAAATTAAACTGTATGAGTTTGCTTGTTTTTGTACCCACTTGGGAAGGGTTCATGCAGGATCTGTAGCGAACTTTCTTGTGAAGACATATTTTGGCACATACTGTATGTGAATCTTCTCACGGCCATCAACTTTGAATACTCAAGTTTTTTACTCCTATATATGCAAAATGATATCAGTGTACCATTTTACTTATTCACAATGTTGGCAAAAAATGTATTTTTATGCCCATCTATTTCCATTTTTTGATTTCTTTTTTGAATTTTCATGCCCATTTGTAGATTTGACCAAGATTTAAACAAGTTTAACACATGAAAAATGAAAAGGTAAGCATGGATCCTTCTTAGACACTCTAAAATGAAGCTTTTGGGAGGTTCTTGAAATTTCCAAGTTTGAAACCCAAAACCACTTCTTCTCTTCATGTTTGACTACATAAGATAGAGTTTAGGGTTAGGGGTAGATACATGATTTTTCTTGTTTGAATATGTCTAGACCTTGTTTATCAACTTTAATGCTTACTATATGACATAAGAAGACTATGTGCTTTGGTTTTTCATTTTCTGTTTTTTTATATTTTATGCCCATTTGAATCTTGGTCAAATCCTAGGTTTGACCAGGATTTAAGCAAGTTTAAAACATGAAAACGACTTCTCTTCGTGCTTGACTTCTTATTCACTCCAAAATGAAGCTTTTGGAAGGGTTTTTGAAATTTCCATGTTTGAAACCCAAAACGACATCTCTTCGTGCTTGACTTCATAAGATAGAGTTTAGGGTTAGGGGGTAGATACATGAATTTTCTGGTTTGAATATGTCTAGACCTAGCTTGTTTATCAACTTGAATGCTTGCTATATGACATCAGAAGACTATGTGTTTGGTTTTTATTTTTTTGAATTTGTTATGCCCATTTGAATCCTGGTCAAATCCTAGGTTTGACCAAGATTTAAACAAGTATAAAACATGAAAATGAAAAGTAAGCCTGGATCCTTCTTATTCACTCCAAAATGAAGCTTTTGGGAGGGTTTTTGAAATTTCCATGTTTGAAACCCAAAACGACTTCTCTTCGTGATTGACTTCATAAGACAGAGTTTAGGGTTAGGGGTAGATACCGGATTTTTCTGGTTTGAATATGTCTAGACCTTGTTTATCAACTTGAATGCTTGCTATATGACATCAGAAGACTATGTGTTTGGTTTTTGTTTTTTGAATTTGTTATGCCCATTTGAATCTTAGTCAAATCCTAGGTTTGAATATATATGTCTAGACCTTGTATATCAACTTGAATGCCTTACTATACATATGACATAAGAATGTTATGTGCTTTGGTTTTTCATTCTTTTCATTTTTTCTGAATTTTTAGGGCCATTTGAATCTTGGTCAAATCCTTGGTTTGACCAAGATTTAAACAAATTTAAAACATGAAAATGAAAAGGGAAGTCTGTATCCTTCTTAGTCACTCTAAAATGAAGCTTTTGGGATGTTCTTTAAATTTCAATGTTTGAAACCCAAAACGACTTCCCTTCATGCTAGACTTCATAAGATCGACAGGGGGTAGATACATGATTTGTCTGGTTTGGATATATCTAGACCTTGTTTATCAACTTGATTGCTTACGATATGACATAAGAAGACTATGTGATTTGGTTTTTCATTTTTCTGATTTTTTTGAATTTTGTGCCCACCCATTTGTATCTTCGTCAAATCCTAGGTTTGACCAAGATAATTTAAACAAGTTTAAAACATGAAAATGTAAAGGGAAGCATGTATCCTTCTTAGTCACTCTAAAATGAAGCTTTTGGGAGGTTTTTGAAATTTCGATGTTTGAAACCCAAAACCACTTCTCTTCACATGCTTGACTTCATAAGACAGAGTTTAGGGGTTAGGGGTATAGATACATGATTTGTCTGGTTTGAATATGTCTAGACCTTGTTTATCAACTTGAATGCTTACTATATGACATAAGAAGACTATGTGATTTGGTTTTTCATTTTTCTGTTTTTTAATTATTTTTCTGCCCATTTGAATCTTGGTCAAATCCTAGGTTTGAACAAGATTTAGACAAGTTTAACACGTGAAATTAAACGAATAAGTAAGCATTGATCCTTCTTAGTCACTCCAAAATGTACCAATTGATAGTGTTAACTTTGCTTCATGGAAAAAATAATGTCATGTAAATGAGTTAACTTGGATTTCCTACCCTTGAATCCATAGGAAACTTTGTTCTAATGCACTATTATAATCAACCGAGTTTTTACACCAACAGGTCTGTCACTTACGTGTGGTGCCCACGCGTGAGGTCCCACACTTCAGTGAGCACAAGTCACGTGCAATAGGTACGCCAACTCCCAGCCATCTTCTTTGTCAAGAGAAGACGCATCAGGATGCGTATTGGAAGTCCGTGGGTCCTTCTGGATCCTTCGGTTGTCCCTCTCACAAAAAAAAACAAATCTATCTCATTCTCGGCCTCGCTCGACTCGCTCGCTCGCTCGCACGTCCTGCGCACTGACAAACCCTGCACAACAGTCAACATCATCATCATCACCCGAAAAAGGGGAGACACCATAATGCTCTGCCTTTTTTCTCTCCTTCCGAGTGATCCCTCTTCCTCCGAGTTTCACTCGACGGGCAAACGCACATCTGCAGCATAGTAATAATAAAAAGGTAGAAAAATCGATATACGAATCTATAATTAAATAGGTTAAACTAGGGTTTTGCCCAGTACTACAGATCAAGGTTCAAAAAATCCAACTACGGGGTTCGAACAACACGATTCTAATCCAAGAACTTTTTCGACCTCATCCAAGTGGCCTCAAACTATAGGGTTAGCATCTAGTGCAGTATGTGTGAAAATGTATGCACTATGTGTGCTATAACTTGTATGTCTTTCAAATTTGAACCAACTTTGAATAAGTTTGAAATATTTGAAATGGGGCTTTTGGCTTAAACGTTTGAAACTCAAAACGATTCTCTTCATGCTAGACTTCATAAGACCGAGTTTAGGGTTAGGGGTAGATACATGATTTGTCTGGTTTGAATATGTCTAAACCTTGTTTATCAACTTTAATGCTAACTTCTCAGTCACTCTAAAATGAAGTTTTTGGAGGTTTTTGAAATTTCCATCTTTGAAACCCAAAACCACTTCTCTTCATGCTTGACTTCATAAGAAAAAGTTTAGGGTTAGGGGGTATAGATACATGATTTGTATGGTTTGAATATGTCCAAACCTTGTTTATCAACTTGAATATGCTTACTATATGACATAAGAAGACTATGTACTTTGGTTTTTAATTTTTCTGATTTTTTTAATTTTCTGCGCATTTGAATCATATCTTGGTCAAATCCTAGGTTTCACCAAGATTTAGACAAGTTTAACACGTGAAAATGAGTAAGTAAGCATGGATCCTTCTTAGTCACTCTAAAATGAAGCTTTTGGGATGTTCTTGAAATTTCCATGTTTGAAACCCAAAACCACTTCTCTTCATGATTGACTTCCATAAGATCGACAGATCAGTTTAGGGTTAGGGGTAGATATATACATGATTTTTTGGTTTGAATATGTCTAGACCTTGTTTATCAACTTGAATGCTTACTATACATATGACATAAGAATGCTATGTGCTTTGGTTTTTCATTCTCTTTTTGAATTTTTTCTAAATTTTTAGGCCCATTTGAATCTTGGTCAAATCCTTGGTTTGACCAAGATTTAAACAAGTTTAAAACATGAAAATGAAAAGGGAAGTCAGTATCCTTCGTAGTCACTCTAAAATGGAGAAGCTTTTGGGATGTTCTTGTAATTTCTATGTTTGAAACCGAAAACGAGTTCCCTTCATGCTAGTAGACTAGCTTCATAAGATCGACAGGCCGGGGGTAGATACATGATTTGTCTGGTTTGGATATATCTAGACCTTGTTTATCAACTTTAATGCTTACTATATGACATATATAAGAAAACTATTGCTTTGGTTTTTCCTTTTTCTGTTTTTTTTAATTTTGATGCCCATTTGAATCATGTCGAATCCTAGGTTTGACCAAGATAATTTAAACAAGTTTAAAACATGAAAATGAAAAGGGAAGCATGTATCCTTCTTAGTCACTCTAAAATGAAGCTTTTGGGAGGTTTTTGAAATTTCCATGTTTGAAACCCAAAACCACTTCTCTTCACATGCTTGACTTCATAAGACAGAGTTTAGGGGTTAGGGGTATAGATACATGATTTGTCTGGTTGAATATGTCTAGACCTTGTTTATCAACTTTAATGCTTACTATATGACATAAGAAAACAATTGCTTTGGTTTTTCTTTTTCTGATTTTTTTGAATTTTGATGCCCATTTGAATCTTGTCAAATTCTAGGTTTGACCAAGATTTAAACAAGTTTAAAACATGAAAATGAAAAGGGAAGCATGTAACCTTCTCAGTCACTCTAAAATGAAGTTTTTGGGAGGTTTTTGATATTTCCATGTTTGAAACCCGAAACCACTTCTCTTCATGCTTGACTTCATAAGACAGAGTTTAGGGTTAGGGGTAGATACATGATTTGTATGGTTTGAATATGTCCAAACCTTGTTTATCAACTTGAATATGCTTATGTGCTTTGGTTTTTTATTTTTCTGATTTTTTTGAATTTTATGCCCATAAATCTTGGTCAAATCCTAGGTTTGACCAGGATTTAAACAAGTTTAAAACATGAAATGAAAAGATAAGCCTGGATCCTTCTTAGTCACTCTAAAATGAAGCTTTTGGGAGGTTCTTGAAATTTCCATATTTGAAACCCAAAACCACTTCTCTACATGATTGACTTCATAAGACATAGTTTAATTAGAGTTTTAGGGGTAGATATATACATGATTTTTCTGGTTTGAATATATATGTCTAGACCTTGTTTATCAACTTGAATGCTTACTATACATATGACATAAGAATGCTATATATGTGCTTTGGTTTTTCATTCTTTTGATTTTTTTCTGAATTTTTAGGGCCATTTGAATCTTGCATGGTTAAACTTGGGTTTTGCCCAGTTCTAAAGATCAAGGGTTCAAAAAAATCCAACTACGGGGTTCGAACAACACGATTCTAATCCAAGAATTTTTTCGACCTCATCCAAATGGCCTCAAACTATAGGGTTAGCATCTAGTGCAGTATGTGTGAAAATGTATGCACTATGTGTGCTATAACTTGTATGTCTTTCAAATTAAGTTGATAAACAAGGTCTAGACATATTCAAACCAGAATATTATACTGCATTAGTACAAAAAGTTTCCTATGGATTCATCAAGGGTAGTAAAGCCAAGTTAACTCATTGTCATGACTAAGAAGGATCCATGCTTACTTTTTCATTTTCATGTTTTAAACTTGTTTAAATCTTGGTCAAACCTAGGATTTGACCAAGATTCAAATGGTCATAAAAAATCAAACAAAATCAAGAAAATCAAAAACCAAACCACATAGTCTTCTTATGTAATATACTAAGCATTCAAGTTGATCAACGAAGTCTAGACATATTCAAACCAGAAAAATCATGTATCTACCCCCTAACCCTAAACGTTGTCTTATGAAGTCAAGCATGAAGAGAAGAAGTGGTTTTGGGTTTCAAACATGGAAATTTCAAAAACCCACCCAAAAGCTTCATTTTGGAGTGACTAAGAAGGATCCAAGCTTACTTTTTCATTTTCATGTTTCAAACTTGTTTAAATCTTTGTCAAACCTAGGATTTGACCAAGATTCAAATGGGCATAAAAATTCAAAAAAGAAATCAAAAAAATGAAACACCAAAGCACATAAACTTCTTATGTCATATAGTAATTAAGCATTCATGTTGATCAACAAAGTCTATATATATTTAAACAATAAAAATCATGTATATATACCCCCAAACCCAAAACCACTTCTCTTCACATGCTTGACTTCATAAGACAGAGTTTAGGGGTTAGGGGTATAGATACATGATTTGTCTGGTTTGAATATGTCTAGACCTTGTTTATCAACTTGAATGCTTACTATGTGATTTGGTTTTTCATTTTTCTGTTTTTTAATTATTTTTCTGCCCATTTGAATCTTGGTCAAATCCTAGGTTTGAACAAGATTTAGACAAGTTTAACACGTGAAATTAAACGAATAAGTAAGCATTGATCCTTCTTAGTCACTCCAAAATGTACCAATTGATAGTGTTAACTTTGCTTCATGGAAAAAATAATGTCATGTAAATGAGTTAACTTGGATTTCCTACCCTTGAATCCATAGGAAACTTTGTTCTAATGCACTATAATAATCAACCGAGTTTTTACACCAACAGGTCTGTCACTTACGTGTGGTGCCCACGCGTGTGGTCCCACACTTGAGTGAGCACAAGTCACGTGCAATAGGTACGCCAACTCCCAGCCATCTTCTTTGTCAAGAGAAGACGCATCAGGATGCGTATTGGAAGTCTGTGGGTCCTTCTGGATCCTTCGGTTGTCCCTCTCACAAAAAAACAAATCTCTCTCATTCTCGGCCTCGCTCGACTCGCTCGCTCGCTCGCACCTCCTGCGCACTGACAAACCCTGCACAACAGTCAACATCACCAGAAAAAGAATATACACCATCAATAAGAGGGGCCCCGTGACTGCTCTCCCTTCTTCTCCTTCCGAGTGATTCCTCTTCCTCCGAGTTTCACTCGACGGGCAAACACACATGTGCTGCATAGTAATAATAAAAAAGTAAAAGAATCGACTACGAATCTATTATTAAATAGGTTATAAACTAGGGTTTTCCCCAGTACTACAGATCAAGTTGAAAAAAAAATCCAACTACGGGGTTTGATTTTGGCCTACAAATAAAAAATTAAATAAGTTGAACTAGTATTCCTCTAAAAAATCATTTTGGTTTGCATTGTTTGATAATTTTCATAGCTAGAGTGCATCACAATTTTTTGATTTCATGCTTTGCTTTGCCAATTTTGATTTTTTCTAACCACCTTCTCTTTGATTTCAAATTTAGGTCAAACTATCGGTGCCTACTATGTGTTCTACTTGAATTGGATGCAGCATGCGCACATGATATGTTTTGCCATTGTTTTGGGCTTCCACACATCTTGGGGCATCCAAGTATTTAAGTTACCTTGTTTTTTAATTGTAATTCATGTACCCTTTCCTCCCAATTAAATTTTGGTTTTACATTTTTAAATTTTTTAAATTTTTATGCCCATTCTGATGTCATATAGTTAGCATTTAAGTTGATAAACAAGGTCTAGACATATTCAAACCGGAAAAATCATGTATCTACCCCTAACCCAAAACTCTGTCTTATCAAGTCAAGCACGAAGAGAAGTCGTTTTGGGTTTCAAACATGGAATTTTCAAAAACCCTCCAAAAAGCTTCATTTTGGAGTGACTAAGAAGGATGGAGGCTTACCTTTTTCATTTTCATGTTTTAAACATGTTTAAATCTTGGTCAAACCTATTATTTGACAAAGAATCAGATGGGCTTAAAATTTCAAAAAAATCAAAAAATGAAAAACCAAAGCATGCAGTCTTCTTATGTCATATATATATTACACATTCAAGTTGATAAACAAGGTTTGGACATATTCAAACCAAAAAATCATGTATCTACCCCCTAACGCTAAACTCTGTCATATGAAGTCAAGCATATGAAGAGAAGTGGTTTTGGGTTTCAAACATGGAAATTTCCATGCTTGAAACCAAAAACCACTTCTCTTCATGCATGCTTGACTTCATAAGACAGAGTTTAGGGTTAGGTGGTAGATACATGATTTTCCTGGTTTGAATATGTGTAGACCTTGTTTATCAAATTAATTGAATGCTTACTATATAACATAAGAGAAGACCTTGTTTTTTTTTGAATTTTTATACCCATTTGAATCTTTGTCAAATCCTTGGTTCCACCAAGATTTGAATAAGTTAAAAACATGAATATGAAAAAGTAAGCATGTATGCTTCTTAGTCACTTCAAAATGAAGCTCTTGGGAGGGTTTTTGAATTTCCATGTTCGAAACCAAAAACCACATATCTTCATGCTTGACTTCATGAAACAAAGTTTAGGGTTAGGGGTAGATACATGCATGATTTTTCTTGTTTGAATATGTCTAGAACTTGTTTATCAACTTAATTGAATGCCTACTATATAACATAAGAAGACCTTTTTTTTTTTTTAAATTTTTATACCCATTTGAATCTTGGTCAAATCCTAGGTTTCACCAAGATTTGAATAAGTTTAAAACATGAATATGAAAAAGTAAGCATGCATGTATGCTTCTTAATTAATCACTTCGAAATGAAGCTCTTGGGAGGGTTTTTGAAATTTCCATGTTTGAAACCAAAAACCACATATCTTCATGCATGCGCTTGACTTCATGAGACAGAGTTTAGTGTTAGGGGGTAGATACATGATTTCTCTCGTTTGAATATGTTTGAAACCAAAAACCACATATCTCTGGTTTGCCCGCACTTAGAAATGATATTTGCATCACTTATCATATGTTTGCCCATTTGAATCTTGTCAAATCCTAGATTTGACCAAGATAATTTAAACAAGTTTAAAACATGAAAATGAAAAGGCAAGCTTGTATCCTTCTTAGTCACTCTAAAATGAAGTTTGGGGAGGTTTTTGAAATTTCCATGCTTGAAACCAAAAACCACTTCTCTTCATGCTTGACTTCATAAGACAGAGTTTGGGGATATATAGGGGTAGATACATGATTTTTCTGGTTTGATATGTCTAGACCTTGTTTATCAACTTAATTGAATGCTTACTATATGACATAAGAAGACTATATGCCTTGATTTTACATTTTTTTAAATTATGCCCATTTGAATCTTGGTCAAATCCTAGGTTTGACCATGATTTAAACAAGTTTAAAACATGAATATGAAAATTAAGCATGTATCCTTCGTAGTCACTCCAAAATAAAGCTCTTGAGAGGGTTTTTGAAATTTCCATGTTTGAAACCAAAAAACCACGTACTTCTCTTCATGCTTGACTTCATAAGACAGAGTTTGGGGTTAGGGGTAGCTTGATACATGATTTTTCTCGTTTGAATATGTCTAGACCTTGTTATCAACTTAATTGAATGCTTACTATATATATGACATAAGAAGACTATGTGCCTTGATTTTCCATTTTTTGTTTTTTCTGAATATTTATGCCCATTTGAATCTTGGTCAAATCCTAGGTTTGACCATGATTTAAACAAGTTTAATAAACATGAATATGAAATTTCCATGATTTATACCAAAAACCACTTCTCTTCATGCTTGACTTCATAAGTTAGGGTTTAGGGATATATAGGGGGTAGATTCATCATGATTTTTCTGGTTTGAATATGTCCAGAGCTTGTTTATCAACTTAATTGAATGCTTACTATATGACATAAGAAGACTATGTGCCTTGATTTTTCATTTTTTTAAATTATGCCCATTTGAATCTTGGTCAAATCCTAGGTTTGACCAAGATTTAAACAAGATTAAAACATGAAAATGAAAAATTAAGCCTTGATCCTTCTTATTCACTCCAAAATGAAGCTTTTGGGAGGGTTTTTGAGATATCCAGGTTTGAAACCCAAAACCACTTCTCTTCATGCATAGTTTAGGGTTAGGTGTAGATACATGAATTTTTGGTTTATAGTAAGCATTCAAGTTGATAAACAAGGTTTAGACATATTCAAACTAGAAAAATCATGTATATACCCCCTAAGGCTAAACTCTGTGATATATATGAAGTCAAGCATATAAGAGGAATGGTTTTGGGTTTCAAACATGGAAAATTCAAAAACCCTCCCAAAAGCTTCATTTTTTGAGTGAATAAGAAGGATCCAGGCTTACTTTTTCATTTTCATGTTACTGACTTGTTTAATTCTTGGTCAAACCTAGGATTTGACCAAGATTCAAATAGGCATAAAAATTCAATAAAGAATTCAAAAAATGAAAAACCAAAGCACATAATTAAGCTTCTTAAGTTATAGTAAGCATTCATGTTGATCAACGGAGTCTATACATATTTAAACATTAAAAATCATGTATATACCCCAACCCTAAACTCTGTCTAATGAAGTCAAGGACGAAGAGAAGTGGTTTTCTTTTTTTTTGAATTTTTATGCCCATTTGAATCTTGGTCAAATCCTTGCAGGTTTGACCAATATTTAAACAAGTTTAAAACATGAAAATGAAAAGTAAGTGTGGATCCTTCTTATTCACTCCAAAATGAAGCTTTTGGGAGGTTTTTTTAAATTTTCCATGTTCGAAACCCAAAATGATATCTCTCCGTGCTTTACTTCATAAGACAAAGTTTAGGGGTAGGGGGTAGATACATGATTTTTCTGGTTTGAATATGTCTAGACCTTGTTTATCAACTTGAATGCTTATTATGTGACATCAAAAGACTATGTGTTTAGTTTTTTTTTGAATTTGTTATGCCCATTTGAATCTTGGTCAAATCCTAGGTTTGACCAAGATTTAAACCAGTTTAAAACATGAAAATGAAAAGTAAGCCTGGATTCTTCTTAGTCACTCCAAAATGAAGCTTTTGGGAGGTTTTTTAAATTTCCATGTTTGAAACCCAAAACCACTCCTCTTAATGCTTGACTTCATAAGACAGAGTTTAGGGTTAGGGGCCAAGTATATACATGATTTTTCTTGTTTAAATATGTCTAGACTTTGTTTATCAACTTGAATGCTTACTATATGACATCAAAAGACTATGTGTTTGGTTTTGATTTTTTTGAATTTGTTATGTCCATTTGAATCTTGGTCAAATCCTAGGTTTGACCAAGATTTAAACCAATTTAAAACATGAAAATGAAAATGAAAGCCTGGATTCTTCTTAGTCACTCCAAAATGAAGCTTTTGGGAGTTTTTTCAATTTCCAATGTTTGAAACCCAAAACCACTTTTCTTCATGCTTGACTTCATAAGACAGAGTTTAGGGTTAGGGGGTATATACAATATTTTTCTGGTTTGAATATGTCTAGACTTCGTTGATCAACTGTAATGCTTACTATATGACATAAGAAGCTTATGTGCTTTGGTTTTTTTTTTGATTTCTTTTTTGAATTTTTATGCCCACTTGAATCCTGGTCAAATCCTTTGTTTGACCAAGATTTAAACAAGTTAAAACATGAAAATGAAAAAGTAAGCCTGGCTCCTTCTTAGTCATGAAAATGAGTTAACTTGGCTTTCCAACCCTTGAATCCATAGGAAACTTTGTACTAATGCAGTATAATAATCACCCGAGTTTTTACACCAACAGGTCTGTCACTTACGTGTGGTGCCCATGCGTGAGGTCCCAAACTTCAGTGAGCACAAGTCACATGCGGTAGGCAGGCAAAATACCCGATCAATCCGGGCGGTGGCTGTTAAGGACCCGATCGCATTTCTTGCTTTCAGACTGGGGTCTACCATGTAAGAAGTTTGTTCCTTTTGGATGCATCACTCGTATTTGCAAGTTTTTTGGGGGTCCCGCAAATTCAGGGTAGCATCATGCCCCCCTTCCCACGCCAACACAAACAGAGTTCAACACAACCTAATTAAGCAAGGTTCAACACAGACATAGTTCAACAACCCCTAATTAAGCTAATAGGTTCACCACAAACGCTGCTGAGCAGCAAACATAAACAGAGTTCAACAAAAGATGCTGCTTTTGAAGCAGTAGGAGAGACAAACATGCACAACAGTTACGGAGTATATTTACCATCTTCTTCCTGTCGCCTCCTCCCGGTCCCGCTTCTTCTGCTTCTTGCTGCCCATACCTTTAATCTTTGGTGGCTTGGGCTTGGGAGGAGGCACACGACCGGTCTCGATAGCTTGGTTCAATTTCTTCCTTAGGAATAGCCCATAGGCCATGTGGTTGGCTATGAAGCCGGATCGGTTAACAGTTTCCCCAACTTTGAGACAGCCGGACCCACCGGCTTCGGCATGCTGCAGGACGCTTCGAAAGTCAACCTTTATGCTCTTTGTGCAGAAGGGGCAGCTGTTCCTGGCACCAGTCCAGGGTTCACTCCAATACTTGTCGAACTTCCCCGCCTTAAGCTTGTTGAGAGTGGCCCTGGCCTTCCTATGACGCGACTCGACATCGCTGTCAACCTCATCAGTAGCAACCTGATACATGCCAAATAAACAGGTGAAGCAAATATGTAGCAGTTGCAACTAATAATGAATATGAATCTAAAAAGATTCTGACGCTAATTCAAAACCCTATAGCGCAAAAAAAAGAGGGAGAGACCATAGAGCAAATCGATACAGGGCTATGTTAAATAAGGGAGAGAGGTGAATCGGATGTGAAGCAAATATGTAGCAGTTGCAACTAATACTGAATATGAATCTAAAAAGATTCTGACGCTAATTCAAAACGCTATAGCGCAAAAAAAGAGGGAGAGACCATAGCGCAAATCGATACAGGGCTATGTTGAATAAGGGAGAGAGGTGAATCGGAACATACTTCCTCCCCCTCGTCGACGATATTCTCGTCGAAGGTCGGCGGCGGCGGTTCAAAGATGAGTTCAACCTCGTCCTCGTCATCTAGGGGATGCTTCCCAAGAGAGTGGACCCATCTACCAACAGCATCAGATGCCGATGAGCGACCGATGGCCCGACCTTCGGCAATGGCCTCCGCTTCGTCTTTGGCATCCGCTGCGGCAATGATCGCCGCCGTTGCGGCCATGCGTGCTGCGGTCGCGGCTCTGGACGCCTCCTCTGCGGCTAAGGCCAGCCGCGCGGCTTTCGCTTTCGCTGCGTTGACGGCGTCGGTTGGGCTCTCCATCGGTGGAATGGGAAGGGGAAGTGAAGAGAGGGTTTTTTCCTAGTCCGTGGAGAGAGGGAGAAGTGTGGACGTGAAATGGATAACTGACGATATTTCAAGATTTGGGAGACATAGCACGAACCGGCAGATGACAGCGCGTGGGTGCATTACCTCATACTGCCTCTGTCCTAGAAAGAGCGTACGTGTGGGTTTTCAAGGCATATTAAGGATTTTATTATTACATTGGGAAACTGTCATCGACCATCACTTTCCTCTTCAACTTTTCCACCTCCAATGATCTAAATGCATGTAGTAAATAAGAAAACCATATTATGCTAAATACTACTACCTCCATCCCAAAGCGTAAGGCTTATATTATTTTTAGAAGCTCAAACTATGTCAAGGTAAACTAAGATTTTACCAAAAATCATTATCATGCAAAATACAAAATTAATATCAATACATAGACAACGATTTTTTTTGGTATGGTATCTACAAAATATTATATTAGTTGATAGATTGTTCTAAATTTTCGTCAACCTTTACTTGCTTTGACTCTTAAAAAAAGACTTAAGCTTTGTGATGGAGGTAGTACGTACTAGTCGTGAAGAAACTATATCCCTCGTGATGAGAAAGAAATATTTTTTACTACCACTCTTTTGTGGACAAATTTTGAAGTGCATTGCAAAACGAGAAGTACACTCTTTTATGGACAAATTTTAACTCTACACCCATTATTTCAGGATGGAGGGAGTATAACCCAACTTGTTTTTTTCTTCTGGGCACTACACTGCTTTTTCCCTGTGCAATGCTTGGTTCTACCCTTTTTCTCAATGTAATGGTCACTTTAAGTCATTTTTTCCCACACACATTTATTTTGTACTTCTCTACAGTGTTGACCGTGCTACTACTATTTGTGTTAGTGCGCCAAAAACAAAATGTTATTTTTTAAGTGCCAAATTAATCTAGGGCGTTGGTTGTGAATCGGTGAACAAAAAAGAGATAGCCCAAAAGAGGAACACACCAAGGTACAAAAACTAGTATATATGCATGTTTCTATGTACATATATATGACCCTGGGTTTGTAGATAAAAAACATTCATATATGCGCTTACTATTAATATACATAAGTTTATGCTGATTCTCTTGGTTTAGGTATATATATGGTTAGGCATCACTACTAATTCAGAAAAAAACAAAAATGTAACTCTTCAAGTGAAGTCATTTTAAGTGACCTAACAACTAAAATTCATATATAGGATTTGTATAGGAATTATGTAGGATTTAGATCACATGTGAATTTTCCCCACACTAGTTGTTTGATTCATAGGAACATATCCTATAGGAATCTTGCAGTGCAAATCCTATAAGAATAAAACATTAGGTCATACCTCATGGAAAATTTCCTTTGGCACAATCAAACACAACTCATCTTCCTATATGATTCAACTAGCCATTAAATCTCAATCCTATGTTTTCCATATTTCTATGGTTTTCCCATCCTATGAATCAAAGGAGCCTTAGGGCTTATATCTTTTTTTAGAAAGGCAAACTATGTTAAGATTGGCCAAGTTTTACGAAAAACCTTTAACATGCAAAATACAAAGTTGAGTCATTTCGTTTGAATCGGAGGGAGTACATTTGACGTTATGGTACTATTTGACAGCTGCTTGGCACTGTATTTTTTTTCGAACCAAACTTCCCCCTTCATGAAGCTTTTATTTTAGCTTCAGTGACTTGATACATCCATATATCTAGACAAAGTTGAGTCAATTCATTTGAATCAGAGGGAGTACATTTGACTATATGGGTATTGTTTGACAACTGCTTGGCACTGTCTTCTTTTTTGAACCAAACTGCCCCCTTCACGAAGCTTTTATTTTGGGATAGAGCTTCACTGACTTGATACTTCCAAGTTTCACAGTGACTTGGTGCCACCATCCACCATCCATCTCAGATCCAATGTATGCGATCGACTTAGAATTTAAACTAAATAATTATTATAATTGCTCAGAAATATTTCAAGAACTTCCAGTTAATCGTGCATATTTCGATTTATATTTTGGTGAAGTTTCATTCGATTTGAATCAAAGGTTTGTGAGCAAATATATACTCCCTCCGGTTCATATTAATTGACTCTAATATGGATGTACTAGACACATTTTAGTTCTAGATACATCCATATTGAAGTCAATTAATATGAATCAGAGGGAGTATTTAGTTTAAACTAGTGCTCGTATACGTAAAAAGCTCTTTAATCACAAGCTAATCGTCCGAGTGGGATGAAATATTCACAGATTTTAGAACAAGGCATCTACATTTTACTGGATTTTTTTCATAATTTTTGTTTTTAGGTTCGAAATAAGAGATTAGTTTGGAACGTTGGATCTCAAATGGTTGGTAGATGGTGGCACCAAGTCACAATGAGATTTGGAGACTTCAAGTCACTGCAGCTCTGTCCTTTTATTTTGACAAACTGCAGAGCCGCTGGTGCATCTATGCTTGCGTACGGCCGACGCCGATTCTTAGCAAGGAAGTTCTTCCTATAAGTAGTAGTATCCATACTCCACTCCAAGGCATGTATAAAAAAAAGAACCCATCCCGTTCTCGTTTTCCCGATCACTCTTCTCTGAAGATGGAGGAGGCCCTCTTCTTGTGCCCCCTCTGCCTGCTGCCCTTCAAACCCCCCATATCCAAGGTCGCTCCCTTCCGATTTCATTCTTAGGTTCACCTGTGAGAAATGTCAATGACAACTGATGCCACGTACGTTGTTCCGTGCAGTGCAAGGGCGGTCATATGGGCTGTCGGCGCTGCGTCGGCGAGCTTGCGCCGAACCCGTGCAAGAAGTGCGAGCAGCCGGCGTGGTTGCCGCCGTCGAATCGATCTGGGCCAAGATTGCCGCCGTCGAATCGATCTGGGGCAATGGTCAAGTGCGTCGGCTGCCAGAGCTTGGTCGCCTCCACGGAGTCCTACAAGCACTATATCGCGTGCCCGCATGGTCCGTGCGGCTGCACAGAGGCCATCAATACCGGCTGCAGCTTCACCGGCCCGCCGCGGGAGCTCCTGGTACACCTCCAAGCATCCCACTCCATCCCAGTGTTTACGTTCCAGTATGGCATACCCGCCTGGTGCATAGTTCGTGTTCCGGTACAACCGCGGGGACACCTGTTCATCGGCAGTGGGGAAGAAGACGGTAGCGTGTTCGCCATCACCGTTGGAGCGCTCGGCCCGACCACCATTGTGTCCTGTGTGTGCATCAGGTCGGCCGCGTGCTTGTTTCCGATGTACAAGGCGCAGCTGTTGGTGATTGGTCCGCCGGCGCCGGCGACGGCTGGGACCAGTGACCTCTCGACGGACACCTTGATGGCGGTAATCGAGCCGACGAGCTCCCCGACGCCTAGCTCGATCATGTTGCAGCAGCTCACTTCTTTCCTGGCGGTGCCGCCCCGTTACGCGAAGCAGAATGGAGGGCAGCGTGTGTTGCCTATCTGCGTTTGCATCAACAAGAAGGTTATACAATAATCTTCGTTTAGTCATACTGCAATGTAGTTACTCGAAGATCGGAGGGAGTAGTTTAGTTCGAAGTAGGGTTCGTTCGGATGTATTTTGGACTTGTATAGTAGTACTACTACTCCAGAACTATTAGCTAGCTAGTTGGAGTGCTAGAATGCAGCTCGGAGTATTATAGTATTTTGGCAGTACTACTAGTTATGTATGTGACTGCAAATTCAAACTAAAATGGAGTATTTCTTGCTAATGTTGTTCTTTTGGAGTCATCATTTTTTTCTGAACGTGTTAACTATGCTATTGTCTAAGGATTCGTTTAGATTTCTTTGGTTGAATTCATATTTCGTCTCTTCCTAATTTGGCAAAACTGCACTGTCATGGGCATTCTTACAAGGTCGCTGAAGTTTCAAAGTTTCTTAATGTATATTGCGTAGGGTGTACCCCCTTAACATGGATCTGTTGCATTTTTGGGTTGTATTTTTTTTGGCAATTTTCAGGACCATAAAATAGCACGCCTTCAGTTGAAATTTGAATTAGTGGCCGATACTAGCATGGAGTAGTGAAGTTTTTTTGTACTCCCTCGGTCCCACCAAAAGTGTCTCACCTTTGTTAAAATTTAGATGGATAGATGTATTTTTTTTACAAAGTTGAGACAACTTTGGTGGGACGGAGCCACGGAGTCGTAGTTGATGGCGAGAAGGTTGATGCCTTGCTAGGTTGGTGTACGTTGCAAAAAGAACAAGGTTGGTGTGTATTTGTTTTATTTGTTCACCATAATACTGACATGGCCATCGATTTGATTAGACAACACAAGCCTGGGATGTTTCACTTATTTATTGTAGGAAGCACGATTAATGTTCTGTAATGATGGGGCTACTCCTATAGTCCGTCTGCTCGGCTCCTACTCGGGTGTCGGGTCACAGTCACACTCTCCTCTTTTTTTGAACACATTCACACTCTCCTCTTTTTTTGAACACATTCACACTCTCCTCTTTTTTTGAACACATTCACACTCTCCTCGAAACTGCAGTAGGCAGTATATGCATAAGAGGAGGAGCGTCTCGGTTCACCTCCGTCGTCTATCCCCACTCCGCCCATCTTCCATAGCACGCGCCTGCGTCTCCGCCATGGCGCTTTCGCATCCTATCCAGCAGTGCCCAGTTTGAGAGCCTCTGTTCTCCAACTCAAACCCCCACCTGCCGCCATTGATCGCCATCTCTCTCCCAAAGTTCGAATCAGTAGATCTCCCAAGAAAATACCAACCCCATTGTACCACCTGCCTCATTGCGATGGCGAAATCGAGCAGGGTCTGTGGATCTGGGCTGTTTCACAAGGTGTTTACGGAAGGCCCCCTTGAAGTGCTCATCAGCCAGTGCGACGCCATCACCGCCGCGTCCCTAGTCGGTTCCTCCAAAAGTATTCTTCAGTCAGCCAAATACAGTGCCACTCTGCCTGCTTCTCAGCCGTTTGGCCTTCCGTGTGTTCTCTGTTGTGACCCGGCGGATAAACCATGGGCGGTGTTCAAGGAGGATTTGCCGGTGCACAGCAAGTGCAAACTACTGCCGCTGGACAGGTTCTCCTATGATGGCCTAATGCCACACGGTAAGGATGAGGAGCGGGCAGGCGCCAATGGAGATTGGATCGCCATGGTTGGCCCCGAAGGCAAGTGGAACCTCCTCAATGTCTACACTCATCGCAAGATTAAGCTTCCATCTTTGAGGAACAAGTTGGAAACCACACACAATCCACTTATATTCGAGTATCAGCGTTCTGCTATTCAACTGCAGAAGATAGCTATTTGCCAAGTTCCTACAGCTGCTAGGGGGTATCAAGATTTCTCCCTTGTCGCAATCTTCGACTTTGCAATTGCCTACCTCCATGGCGAATATCCTCGTACATGGATATTTCTTGAAAACCAGTTTCAGTACGGCGCCATATACTGCGATGCAATTATACATAACGGACTTGTGTTCGCCGTTACTGAGCTTGGAAATGTTTATGCATGGGATCCTAATCAATTTGGTAACATTTCCTCCCTATCTTTTTTATATACGTAACTTATATAGTATTTCACCTCTTATTTGTTGAACTGTCTTGGCATCTTTTGGCTTAAAGGAATTCCATAGGCGCACACCATAACCCTCTTGTGGTATGGACATATATAGAATTTAACATCTATAGGAATTTTAGTATGGTCTAATGTGCATGTTGTTCCTTAGGAAAAAGGCCCCCTAGTAATTAAGTTTCTTTATTATTACTCCCTAGAAAATTTAAGGTAGAGTAGAAATAGAATCAATAAAGGTGCCATGCAATATTGATAAAGACTTTCATTTGTTTATATTCCCCCGGTTCTAGAGAATAAGGAGTACTATATTCAAACCATCTAAAATTTGGACCAATATTTTCGGGAACATGTTTTAAATCCATATGAAGTTTTACCAAGATGTTCGAAATATATTTCAAACCATCTTATGTTCGACCATGATTTTATAAAGTACTAGTATTGGCATCCCAATATCAAATCAATATCACTAGTAGATAAATCATGAAATATATTTTCATGTGACGTGTTCTTTCCTTTTTCAAGGTCCTATAGTGCTCCCTGCTCCATTCATTCCGTGGACGGCTGGATTTGATGGCGATGATGATTTTGACTCTAATAGTCGTACGTGGTGGCTGGCAAGATCTCAAGATCGTTCTAGACTTCTCCTGGTCTATGCACGTGGCGTAATGGATTTTGACGCTGACGGTGCTCCAACTCATTATGATAGTACCCCTTCTGTCCATTGCGGTCGCGCTGTTCACAGCTATTCGGGGTATACCTGCATTGTATTCTCGAATGACACTAGTCGGTTACTTCCAGCCAACCCGTGGGAAAGGGTTACTAATCTTGGAGACTATTCTATGTTCCTTGGGTTGAACTATCCGATTTTCATGCCAGTGGGTGGTGCAACATTTCCCCCAGGATATTTGACAAGAAGAAACTGCATCTACACCACGCCTCAGGCCATTGGCTCTCACTTTGACACATCACATCAAGAAATTTTCCGCTTCAGTCTAAATGGCGAAGACCACCAAAGCATATCTTTCTCAAGCAGCGGTCCAGGGGCCAACTGGCATACGGGGTTTTGGTTCATCCCAAGCTACACCAACGCGCTGGACTGGAACAAAGACAATCAGAGTTAGGGATATTTATGTAATAGTAGGATCATACTACTAGCTAGCTCAGTTGGTCTTGACTCCTATTTAACTATTTATAGCTAATGTACTTAGGTGATAAATTTATGCTATTTGCATGAACCCAGGCGCTTCTTTTAATTTGATCAAATACGGTCTATACACATGCATGGTTGTTTGGCTGTTTCAGTGTCCCTAGAGGCATACATATATACTGTTATTTAGCAATCTTTATTACAGTACAAAGGTCTTAACCTCATGGTTCACAGAAAGTATAAACGTAGATCAACCATCTAAACATAGAAGACATTCTAGTGTATGATTCTTACATATACACATCAACATCCTATCAGAAAATCTTAATGTGAATTGTACTGGCTGTACAAACCCGTGCATCATTCTCTAGCCGGTTGCACCCAAAAACCAAATCGTGGTACTTCATAGTTGACTGTATGTAGGACAACATACAGATCCAATGCGAAGCCATGGGTATCACCTGCATGACAGAACCATATTTCACATGGTTGGAGGTACTCCATATGGCATTTAAAATCATTCCTTGTCCTTCATATGGCCCTAAAAATAGTACAGTTGGATTTGTGGGTTTTAATTTTTTATTAACACACTCAATTGATTGCCCAAACATTGATTAATAATATTATTAAGGGGTGTGATGTTGAAAGCCATAAGAACAATGTGCCAAACAATCTTTGCTAGCGGACGGTAAATGTATACCCATCAGAAATAATCAGCAGACGTGCATGTTTCTTTGGTCAGAATAACTGCTGCACCATCTTAAAAGTAAATGGCATGACCATTTATTTGATTTGATAGCGTGCAGCTAGATGGCGTACATTACTATCTCTACTTCCTTGGGTCGCCCAAATCTGGAGTACTAAAAGCAAATCCTGGTGATTCATTTGACAAGACAACACAGATGCGTCCAAATTTCTCCGTCCATATTATTATAGTAATATACGAAATCTGGAGTGCGTTGCCTCGTTGCCTTCCAAGAGAAGCTGCATTCCTTGCCAAAAAAGAGAGAGAGGCTGTATTTATAACTATCTCACCGGCCGCCACTAGTACAAACCATCACTCCCTCTCCACCTCCACCTCCATCTCTTCCCTAGTAGCTCCACCTCCATATCGGCGACGGACCACAATCGCGCGGCTTCGACTTCCTCTTCGACGGCGGCGGCGACAGAGGCGTGAGGCACCTTCTCCGCGGCGCATCACTCATCCTCGTCCCGCGGCAACAATGGCTGTATGTGAAATCACCATACCCTTTTGTATGGTAGAGATGATGATGTGCGGATAAAATTTTATTGGCGGTTGCTCATCCTTGTTTGAATATTTGGTGTAGATTCACATCTAGGGCAGGGTGTCAAGCGGGGTGGGTAGCGGGCTAGCTAGTTTCAGTGCGAGTGCTTTAAATCTGCTCTAATCTCAACCACTATTTGCTCTAATTTTCTGCTTTGCGGGACGATTCGCGGACGCCGCTTGCAACCCTAATCTAGGGTATTGATCCTAGTTTAGTAGACTACTAGGATTTACATGCCAATTTGTTTTTAGACTAGATCCGGATATTTGTCAATACTACTACGTACTTCTTCCGTTCGTATTTAATTGACTCTAGTTGAAAGCATCGACAGTTCATTTTCTTCTCTCCCTCGCGTCGACTAATTAAAACCGAACAGAGGGAGTATTAGGAATCCATGTGCATCCGTACTACCAGTAAGGTATTGCGTTGTTGCAGAGGCTCAGTGTAATCAATATCTTTCGATATTAATATACTCACTTTATCAGAAAATAAATTAGTAATCCATGTTCAAACTTGCTAGTTTGATCGACGTTTGATGATGATTTGTGAGGCCATGTATGGGCCTAGTTTGTTTCCTTTGCTTGGTGGTCAGTAGGCTGATGATTTTTTTTTGCTTGGTCGATCTGTGGTCGTTCCATGGCCACTGCTGATTAATCATTACTAGAATCAACAATTTTTTGCTTGTCTGGTGATTGGAATTGTATGCGCTCTTCTGAAGAGCACCATCGCACGATGATTAGTCTTAATGGAGATGCAGATGTCGATCAAGAGGGAGAAACATATCTTGATCATGCATTTCTCACGAGATTACTTGGTGATTGGAAGTAGAATCCACAATTTGTTGTGCAAACTTCTCAACATATGCATATATTCGTTGAATTGGCTTTATGTGATCAATATTACTTCTTATTGCAGATGGATGGAGGGGAAAGAGCGAAAAAACCGATACTTAGTGAAATGACTTCTCATTCTGTGACTTCTGATATCCTAGATGACAAGGTAAATATATAGAACGATGATTCGTAGGTGATGAAAGCAGAATCCACAATTTGCCGTGCAAACTTCTCAACATATGCATTTATTTGATTAATTAGTTTTATGTGATCAATAGTATTACTTATTCCAGATGGACGTAGGGGAAGGAACGAAAAAGCGGATGCTATGTGAAATGACTTCTAAATCTGTGTGTTCTGATATCCCAGATGACAAGGTAAACATATGGACCGACGCTTGTTTTGCTGCTGCCCCCGTTAGATGGCTAGATGCTCTGGTCTAATTTCTGTTCATGTGCTTATTATTGCAGAAACATAGAGTTGAAGAAAACTCTATATTGTCTGATGACAAAGGTGAAATGGCATGCCAGTCTTTTAAACCTCCGACGCCACCTTGTTTACTGTCTATGGAGACTGATGCAGCTGGACCTGGTACTGATGAGCCTATACGTGGCATCATCGTGCCACATGAAGAAGGTTGTGGATTGGGTTTACCCCCTGCTGAAGAAACTGGTGGTGCAGCTGGAGCTGCTAGTGTAGAGCCTCTAGTGAACGGTGTCGTGCCACGGGAATTCTCTGAACTAGAGCAAGACGGTTTACCTATTGTCAAGACCGATGTAACTGGTGCTGATGCTGGAGTTGCTACTGATGATCCTGCACCCGAAGTTGCCACGCCACCCGAAGGAGGTTTTGTATTGGTAGAACCCGTCATGACTATGCCCACAGTACTGACTGGTGGTGGACCTGGAGCTGGTATGGTAGAGCCTCTAGCGAAAGGTGTCGTGCCACGAGAATCCTCTGAAGTGGATATTGGTGGTTTACCCTCTGTAGATACTGGTGGTCTACCTGGAGCTGGTATTGTAGAGATTTCAGCAAACAGTGCTGTCCCACCCAACTCCTATGAACTGGAGCATGTACCTGATGTGCCTTCTGTAGAACCTGATGCACCTGTAAGTAGTGGTGATGATTCCGCTGAATCTGATCAAGAAGGATCTGCATCTCGAGGACAAGATGTCAGCTGTCATTCACCTGAACCCGAGCTGAAGTCAGCAACGGTAGCTTATATGGCACGGACTGTCCTTCAAGCTCTAAAGATCCAGTTGGGTGGTTCACAGGACCAGCTACTCCAAGCCATTGTCACTACAAAAGACCAGCCAGCATGCTTCGTTATCTCCTGCATACTGTTTGACAAGCTGAAGCACTGCAACTGGCGCATTGTTCAATCCCATCAGCATGGAGAGAGGAGCTATGTTTATGTCAAGATGATTCATGCTGATTTGGTAAGGTTCCATGATAAGATGTATGGGTGGGGTGAGGCAAGAGCCACATTTTGCAGCATTCACACAGTCTTCGCTCTTGAGCCAGACCCCATGGATGCTTACCCAGTGGTGCAGCTGTCCTGACTTGATATATGTTTTATGATCAGTATGCTGCTGTCGTGGAACTGTGATGTGGAGCTACCTTTCTTATGGTTTCTAGGCTTTTGGTTTCAACATGTATTATGGAGCTTACCTTAGGACTTTCGCATGCGTTTGGCTGTTGACCTGTAATGTTTGTGGTTGGTTGTCTAATCTACTTGGCACAATCACATTGCAAAGGCAAATGTTCCTTTTCTCTTTAATTGTTATTATGACTTATGTGTTATAACCAGGCAAGAATATGCAATCTTGGTTCTCTGACCGATATATATGTACATACAACTTTTGTTCACATAATAACACTTACACGGGAAAAGAGTAGCTTTCTCTGTTGGACAAACACCAAACCACAAAAGGGTAACAACACAATATGCAATCTTGGTTCTCTGACCGATATATATGTACATACAACTTTTGTTCACATAATAACACTTACACGGGAAAAGAGTAGCTTTCTCTGTTGGACAAACACCAAACCACAAAAGGGTAACAACACAATATCCAAACTAGGTACGGCACCTGTTGAGCATACATGACTTTTGTCGTAAAATCACGTTAACCAACACTAGCAGCATCTTGTTCTTTGCAAGGTGCTATGCTTATCAGTCTAATCCCAATACACAACCTACTTCAGGTGGCACGATGATGTCAGGTGCAGGTTCACCAGTACCAACTCTCTTGCATCAGTCTCCATTGAAGGTACGCCACTGCTGCAGTAGACACCATTAGCAATGCAACCTGAAGGTGTTCTTATCCTCATATCAGGATCACATAATACAGGTGTCAAGCTTCATGCACTAGCCAACACAATCAAAAGTCCGAACTAGGATCGCTAGGAAAAAAAACATGAAGATCCTTTTATCGAATCCCACGCTGAACATCTTTTTCACTAATTAGGTAAGCTCCTGCTGACAAACATATTACAGCAACTCCAGCAGTGGCTCTATATTTTGGCGCTGTGGGCTGATGCTGCGCATGGAGCCGGCAATAGCTTCACCGGAAGCTGCAAACTGTGGCGGCCAAATGCAGGGCTGAAACAGCGTATTTTCAGAGGCGCTATAATGCAGCGCCAAAAACAGAATATAATGAAAAATAGAGTGCAGTAAAACAGAAGATCAAATAAAGACTAGAAATAGACATAAAATAGGAGAAAATTAGCTTGATAGATACTCCGTAGTTCATATTTGTACAAAGTAGTGCGATAAAACTAAACTAAAACTCGACATCTGACGAGTCCGGTGTCGTGCCCGACACCGGATCCGACGAGAAGAGGTCAATCCAACGGGGGTCGTCCTCGCCAATGGTGGTCGGCCCGGCGAGCTGCGCTTCGATGAAGGCCCGCTTCGTCGCCTTCTCCGCCCTCCGTTGTGCGCGGTCCTCCTTCTTCGCAGCCCGCCTCGTAGCCTTCTCCGCCCTCCGTCTGCGGAAGTGCTCGTTCTCGGCGGCTACGTCCTCGGGGAAGCGGGCCGCCCACTCGCGCGCCGCGCGCTCGTCCCGCTCGGCAATGCGCAAACGGCGCTCCGTCTCGCGGCGGCGGCGCTGTTCCTCCTGTCTAACGATGTACGGCGGCGGCGCGAGATCCTCGGCCTGCTGGCGCGTCCACACGTCATGGAAATTCATCGACGATCGCGGGCGCCCGAGCCGCCACGCCACGGCGTCGTACGCGCGCGCGGCCTCGTGCGCGGTCTCGTAGGTGCCGAGGCCGATGCGCTCGCCGCCGTCACGTATCTCCGCGTAATACGTACCTTTGGGGCGCGCGCGGACGCCGCGGTACCCCGTGCCCGAGACGCGGCAGTACCGCGAGCTCGACGCGAGACGAGGCATGGCGGCGGCGGCGGAAGCGGAGCCGCGGCGGCGATATTAGGCGCAGATGGGCAAATTTCAGCAACCCGTGTCCATCTTTTTTTTTGGCAGGATTACGCCATGTACCACCTTCCAATTAGAAAATAGTACTGTTCAGCCTTCCCCTGTTGGGCCCAATATTTCACTTTGGGTTGCCAACGGCCATCTACATGGTAATTGCTCTCGGCCTACTTGCTCCGGCCGTCGAAGCCCAATAACTACAAATGGGCCTTTCTGCTCATGCAATTTCGGCCCTTTTCTAATGAAACACAGATCCTATGAATGGCAAAAGAAAAAAACGCGGAGATTCTACATAAAAGTTGTTTTTAGTTATTTTGAATTATTGGGTTCCAATTTTTGAAACTGCTCATGCCCAATATGAAAATCCTTGTTCGCTCCATACCCACATGGATAACGGTATTTTTAATAATTCATAAAGTGGATTTGAAATTTAAAACATATCCTAATAATTCCATGATTTAATCTATCAACTTGCAAGATCTTGGAGAGAAAAAGCTTGTATTAGTCTGCAGAATCCGCACCGTTTCAAAGGCGGCAGTGGATCAAAAGAAAAAAGGAAGTAGCCAGAAATTAGGGGTCAAAAATAACTCCAAGAAATGAAACTTTTATTGTTCGTAGAGGATGACATGCGGGACCCATGAGCCAGCAGCTTACTCAACGTTTCAAAGGCGGCATGAGATCGGAAGAAAAAGGCAAGTGACCAAATATCAGGTGCCAAAAATAATCCAAGAAATGAAACTTATTGTACATAGAGGATGACATGCGGGTCCCATTTTGCAGCAGCGGTTTCAGCGTTTCAAATGCGGTTTGAGATCAAAAGAAAAAGAAAGTAGCCAGAAATTAGGGGGTAAAAAACTCCAAAAAAAGAAAGTTGATTGTACATAGAGGATGACATGCGGGTCCCATGAGTCAGCAGCTTACTCAACGTTTCCAAGGCGGCAGGGGATCAAAAGAAAAAGGAAATAGCCAAAAATCAGAGGTGAAAAAAAAACCAAGAAAAGAAATTTTATAGTACATAGAGGATGACATGCGGGTCCCATGAGCCAGCAGGTTCCTCAACGTTTTCAAAGGCCGGTGGGGATCAAAAGAAAAAGGCAAATAGCCAGAAATTAGGGGTAAACAATAAATCCAACAAAGGAAAGGTTTATTGTTCATAGATGCTGACATGTGGGACCCATGAGCCAGCAGCGTCAAGGCAAGTGACCAAAAATCAGGGGTAAAAAAAATCCAAGAAAAGAAACTTTATTGTACATAGAGGATGACATGTGGGTCCCATGAGCCAGCACCTTACTCAACGTTTCAGAGGCGGCTTGAGATCGAAAGAAAAAGGAAAGTGACCGAATATCAGGAGCTAAAAATAATCCAAGAAAGGAAACTTTTATTGTACATAGAGATTGACATATGGGTCTGATACGTCTCCAACGTATCGATAATTTCTTATGTTCCATGCTACTTTATTGATGATACCTACATGTTTTATGCACATTATATGTCATATTTATGCATTTTCTGGAACTAACCTATTAACAAGATGCCGAAGAGCCAGTTGCTGTTTTCTGCTGTTTTTGGTTTCAGAAATCCTAGTAAAGAAATATTCTCGGAATTGGACGAAACTTTCGCCCAGGGTATTTTTGCACGAAGCTTCCAGAAGACCGAAGAGATAACGAAGTGGGGCCACGAGGCGGCCAGAGGGTGGCCGGCGCGGCCCAAGCCCTGGCCGCGCCGACCTGCCCCCTGGGCCCCTCGTGTGGCCCCTCGCGTTGACCCTCCGCCTACTTAAAGCTTCCGTCGCGAAACCCCAGTACCGAGAGCCACGATACGGAAAACCTTCCGAGACGCCGCCGCCGCGAATCCCATCTCGGGGGATTCAGGAGATCGCCTCCGGCACCGGAGAGGGGATTCATCTCCCGGAGGACTCTACACCGCCATGGTCGCCTCCGGAGTGATGAGTGAGTAGTCCACCCCTGGACCATGGGTCCATAGCAGTAGCTAGATGGTCGTCTTCTCCTTGTTGTGCTTCATTGTTGGATCTTGTGAGCTGCCTAACATGATCAAGATCATCTATCTGTAATACTATATGTTGTGTTTGTCGGGATCCGATGGATAGAGAGTACTATGATTATGGTGATTATCAATCTATTGTTCATGTGTTGTTTATGATCTTGCATGCTCTCCGTTATTAGTAGAGGCTCTGGCCAAGTTTTTACTCTTAACTCCAAGAGGGGGTATTTATGCTCGATAGTGGGTTCATGCCTCCATTTAATCTGGGACAGTGACAGAAAGTTCTAAGGTTGTGGATGTGTTGTTGCCACTAGGGATAAAACATTGATGCTATGTCTAAGGATGTAGTTGTTGATTACATTACGCACCATACTTAATGCAATTGTCTGTTGCTTTGCAACTTAATACTGGAGGGGGTTCGGATGATAACCTGAAGGTGGACTTTTTAGGCATAGATGCAGTTGGATGGTGGTCTATGTACTTTGTCGTAATACCCAATTAAATCTCACTATATTTATCATATCATGTATATGCATTGTTATGCCTTTCTCTATTTGTCAATTGCCCGACTGTAATTTGTTCACCCAACATGCTTTATCTTATGGGAGAGACACCTCTAGTGAACTGTGGACCCCGGTCCTATTCTTTACATAGCATACAATCTACTTGTTTTACTGTTTTCTTTGCAAACATCTTCCACTCGATACGTTTAATCCTTTGTTACAGCAAGCCGGTGAGATTGACAACCTCACTGTTTCGTTGGGACAAAGTACTTGGGTTGTGTTGTGCAGGTTCCGCGTTGGCGCCGGAATCCCTGGTGTTGCGCCGCATCACATTTCGCGACCATCAACCTTCAACGTGCTTCTTGGCTCCTACTGGTTCGATTAAACCTTGGTTTCATACTGAGGGAAACTTGCTTCTATACGCATCATACCTTCCACTTGGGGTTCCCAACGGACGTGTGCATCTACGCGTATCAAGCTAAATTTCTGGCGCCGTTGCCGGGGAGATCAAGACACGCTGCAAGGGGAGTCTCCACTTCTCAATCTCTTTACTTTGTTTTTGTCTTGCTTTATTTTATTTACTACTTTGTTTGCTGCACTAAATCAAAACACAAAAAAATTAGTTGCTAGTTTTACTTTATTTATTGTCTTGCTCTCTATATCGAAAACACAAAAAAATTAGTTACTTGCATTTACTTTATCTAGTTTGTTTTATTTACCGTTGCTAAAATGAATACCCCTGAAAATACTAAATTGTGTGACTTCACAAATGCAAATAATAATGATTTCCTATGCACACCTATTGCTCCACCTGCTACTACAGCAGAATTCTTTGAAATTAAACCTGCTTTACTAAATCTTGTCATGAGAGATCAATTTTCTGGTGCTAGTTCTGATGATGCTGCTGCCCATCTCAATAATTTTGTTGAACTTTGTGAAATGCAAAAGTATAAAGATGTAGATGGTGATATTATTAAATTGAAAGTGTTTCCTTTCTCATTAAGAGGAAGAGCTAAAGATTGGTTGCTATCTTTGCCTAAGAATAGTATTGATTCATGGACTAAATGCAAGGATGCTTTTATTGGTAGATATTATCCTCCCGCTAAAATTATATCTTTGAGAAGTAGCATAATGAATTTTAAACAATTAGATACTGAACATGTTGCTCAAGCATGGGAGAGAATGAAAACTTTGGTAAAGAATTGCCCAACCCATGGACTGACTACTTGGATGATCATCCAAACCTTCTATGCAGGACTAAATTTTTCTTCGCGGAATTTATTGGATTCAGCTGCTGGAGGTACCTTTATGTCCATCACATTGGGGGCGGCTACAAAACTTCTTGATGATATGATGATAAATTACTCTGAATGGCACACGGAAAGAGCTCCACAAGGTAAGAAGGTAAATTCTGTTGAGGAAACCTCTTCCTTGAGTGATAAGATTGATGTGATTATGTCTATGCTTGTGAATGGTAGATCTAATGTTGATCCAAATAATGTTCCTTTAGCTTCATTGGTTGCTCAAGAAGAAAATGTTGATGTGAATTTCATTAAAAATAATAATTTCAACAACAATGCTTATAGGAACAACTCTGGTAATAACTATAGGCCATATCCTTCTGCTAATGGTAATGGTTATGGTAATTCTTATGGGAATTCTTACAATAATAATAGGAGTGTACCCTCTGGTCTTGAAGCCATGCTTAAAGAATTTATTAGTACACAAACTGCTTTTAACAAATCTGTTGAGGAAAAGCTTGATAAAATTGATACTATTGCTTCTAGAGTTGATAGACTTGCCTCTGATGTTAATATTTTAAAATTGAAAGTTATGCCTAATAATGATATTGATAATAAGATTACTACTACAGCAAATGCCATCCAAGTTAGAATTAATGAGAATATAAGATTAATGGCTGAACTGCGTGCTAGGTGGGATAGAGAAGAAAATGAAAAACTAGCTAAAGAGAATAATGTAGCTAAAGTTTGGACTATTACCACCACTAGTAATGCTAATTCTTCACATGTTGCTGCACCTCCTACTATCAATGGTAATATAATTGGTGTTGGCAATGTTTCTACTCCTAGTGCAAAGCGAACAAAACTGCCTGAAATTGCTAAAACTGCTGAAACTGCTTGTGATAAAACTGCTGAAATTTTTTCCAACCTTGGGAACAATGATCCCATTGCTGTAGCTCATAATGATTTAGATTTTGATGATTGCCACATCTCTGAAGTTATAAAGTTCTTACAAAAACTTGCTAAAAGTCCTAATGCTAGTGCTATAAATTTAGCCTTTACAAAACATATTACAAATGCTCTCATAAAAGCTAGAGAAGAGAAACTAAAACTTGAAACTTCTATTCCTAGAAAGTTAGAAGATGGTTGGGAGCCCATCATTAAAATGAAATTCAATGACTTTGAATGTAATGCTTTATGTGATCTTGGTGCAAGTATTTCTGTTATGCCTAAAAAGATTTATGATATGCTTGACTTGCCACCATTGAAGAATTGTTATTTGGATGTTAATCTTGCCGATAATGTTAAAAAGAAACCTTTGGGGAGGATTGATAATGTGCATATTACGGTTAACAATAACCTTGTCCCCGTTGATTTTGTTGTCTTGGATATCGAATGCAATGCATCTTGTCCAATTGTGTTGGGAAGACCTTTTCTTCGAACTGTTGGTGCTGTTATTGATATGAGGGAAGGTAATATTAAATATCAATTTCCTCTCAAGAAAGGTATGGAACACTTCCCTAGAAAGAGAATGAAGTTGCCTTTTGATTCTATTATTAGAACAAGCTATGATGTTGATGCTTCTACTCTCGATGTTACTTGATTTGCACTTTCTGCGCCTAGCTGAAAGGCGTTAAAGAAAAGCGCTTATGGGAGACAACCCATGTTTTTACCTACAGCAATTTTTTGTTTTGTTGAGTCTTGGAAGTTGTTTACTACTGTAGCAACCTCTCCTTATCATGTTTTTGTGCCAAGTAAAGTTTCTATGCCAAAGTTGATGTTATATTTGGGATCGCTGCGCAGAAACAGCATTGCTGTCTGTCACGAATCTGGGCACAATTCTCTGTAGAAAATTCGAAAAAATCTGCCAATTTACGAGCGTGATCCTCAGATATGTACGCAACTTTCATTAGTTTTGAGTTTTTCCATTTGAGCAAGTCTGGTGCCATCTCTAAATTCGTCTTTACGGACTGTTCTGTTTTTGACAGATTCTGCCTTTTATTTCGCATTGCCTCTTTTGCTATGTTGGATTTATTTCTTTGATCCACTAATGTCCAGTAGCATTATGCAATGTCCAGAAGTGAAAATAATGATTGTGTCACCTCTGAATGAGTGAATTATTAATGATGCACTAACCCTCTAATGAGTTTGCTTGAAGTTTGGTGTGAAGGAAGTTTTCAAGGGTCAAGAGAGGAGAATGATATACTATGATCAAGAGGAGTGAAAGCTCTAAGCTTGGGGATGCCCCCGTGGTTCACCCCTGCATATTTTAAGAAGACTCAAGCGTCTAAGCTTGGGGATGCCCAAGGCATCCCCTTCTTCATCGACAACATCATCAGGTTCCTCCCCTGAAACTATATTTTTATTCAGTCACATCTTGTGTTCTTTACTTGGAGCGTCGGTTTGTTTTCGTTTTTGTTTTTGTTTGAATAAGATGGATCCTAGCATTCACTTTGTGGGAGAGAGACACGCTCCGCTGTTGCATATGGACACATGTGTCCTTAGGCTTTACTCATAATGTTCAAGGCGAAGTTTCTTCTTCGTTAAATTGTTATATGGTTGGAATTGGAAAATGCTACATGTAGTAATTCTAAAATGTCTTGGATAATGTGATGCTTGGCAATTGTTGTGCTCATGTTTAAGCTCTTGCATCATATGCTTTGCACCCATTAATGAAGAAATACATAGAGCTTGCTAAAATTTGATTTGCATATTTGGTTTCTCTAAGGTCTAGATAATATCTAGTATTGAGTTTTGAACAACAAGGAAGACGGTGTAGAGTCTTATAATGTTTACAATATGTCTTTTATGTGAGTCTTGCTGCACTTGTTCATCCTTGAGTTTGCTTCAAATAACCTTGCTAGCCTAAACCTTGTATCGAGAGGGAATACTTCTCATGCATCCAAAATCCTTGAGCCAACTACTATGCCATTTGTGTCCACCATACCTACCTACTACATGGTATTTCTCCGCCATTCCAAAGTAAATTGCTTGAGTGCTACCTTTAAAATTCCATCATTCACCTTTGCAATATATAGCTCATGGGACAAAATAGCCTTAAAAACTATCGTAGTATTGAATATGTACTTATGCACTTTATATTTTATTAAGTTGCTTGTTGTGCGATAACCATGCTTCTGGGGAACGCCATCAACTATTGTTGAATATCATGTGAGTTGCTATGCATGTCCGTCTTGTCTGAAGGATCTATCATTTTAGTGGTTGGAGCATGCAAAATTGTTAGAGAAGAACATTGGGCCGCTAACTAAAGCCATGAACCATGGTTGAAGTTTCAGTTTTGGACATATATCCTCAATCTCATATGAGAATAATAATTGTTGCTACATGCTTATGCATTTAAGAGGAGTCCATTATCTGTTGTCCATGTTGTCCCGGTATGGATGTCTAAGTTGAGAATAATCAAAAGCGAGAAATCCAAAATGTGAGCTTTCTCCTTAGACCTTTGTACAGGCGGCATGGAGGTACCCCTTTGTGACACTTGGTTGAAACATGGCATGCAAAGATCCGGTAGTCCAAGCTAAGTAGGACGAGGTGCGGGCACTATTAGTACACTATGCATGAGGCTTGCAACTTGTAAGATATAATTTTCATAACTCATATGCTTTATTACTACCGTTGACAAAATTGTTTCATGTTTTCAAAATAAAAGCTCTAGCACAAATACATCAATCGATGCTTTCCTCTTTGAAGGACCTTTCTTTTACTTTTATTGTTGAGTCAGTTTACCTATCTCCTTCCACCTTAAGAAGCAAACACTTGTGTGAACTGTGCATTGATTCCTACATACTTGCATATTGCACTTATTATATTACTTTATGTTGACAATATCCATGAGATATACATGTTATAAGTTGAAAGCAACCGCTGAAACTTAATCTTCCTATGTGTTGCTTCAACACCTTTACTTTGATTTATTGCTTTATGAGTTAACTCTTATGCAAGACTTATTGATGCTTGTCTTGAAGTACTATTCATGAAAAGTCTTTGCTTTATGATTCAGTTGTTTACTCATGTCATTACCTTTGCTTTGATCGCTGCATTCATTACATATGTTTACAAATAGTATGATCAAGATTATGATGGCATGTCACTTCAGAAATTATCTTTGTTATCGTTTTACCTGCTCGGGACGAGCAGAACTAAGCTTGGGGATGCTGATACGTCTCCAACGTATCGATAATTTCTTATGTTCCATGCTACTTTATTGATGATACCTACATGTTTTATGCACATTATATGTCATATTTATGCATTTTCTGAACTAACCTATTAACAAGATGCCGAAGAGCCAGTTGCTGTTTTCTGCTGTTTTTGGTTTCAGAAATCCTAGTAAAGAAATATTCTCGGAATTGGACGAAACTTTCGCCCAGGGTCCTATTTTTGCACGAAGCTTCCGAAGACCGAAGAGATAACGAAGTGGGGCCACGAGGCGGCCGAGGGTGGCCGGCGCGGCCCAAGCCCCGGCCGCGCCGACCTGCCCCCGGGCCCCTCGTGTGGCCCCTCGCGTTGACCCTCCGCCTACTTAAAGCTTCCGTCGCGAAACCCCCAGTACCGAGAGCCACGATACGGAAAACCTTCCGAGACGCCGCCGCCGCGAATCCCATCTCGGGGGATTCAGGAGATCGCCTCCCCCTGCCGGAGAGGGGATTCATCTCCCGGAGGACTCTACACCGCCATGGTCGCCTCCGGAGTGATGAGTGAGTAGTCCACCCCTGGACCATGGGTCCATAGCAGTAGCTAGATGGTCGTCTTCTCCTTGTTGTGCTTCATTGTTGGATCTTGTGAGCTGCCTAACATGATCAAGATCATCTATCTGTAATACTATATGTTGTGTTTGTCGGGATCCGATGGATAGAGAGTACTATGATTATGGTGATTATCAATCTATTGTTCATGTGTTGTTTATGATCTTGCATGCTCTCCGTTATTAGTAGAGGCTCTGGCCAAGTTTTTACTCTTAACTCCAAGAGGGGGTATTTATGCTCGATAGTGGGTTCATGCCTCCATTTAATCTGGGACAGTGACAGAAAGTTCTAAGGTTGTGGATGTGCTGTTGCCACTAGGGATAAAACATTGATGCTATGTCTAAGGATGTAGTTGTTGATTACATTACGCACCATACTTAATGCAATTGTCTGTTGCTTTGCAACTTAATACCGGAGGGGTTCGGATGATAACCTGAAGGTGGACTTTTTAGGCATAGATGCAGTTGGATGGCGGTCTATGTACTTTGTCGTAATGCCCAATTAAATCTCACTATATTTATCATATCATGTATATGCATTGTTATGCCTTTCTCTATTTGTCAATTGCCCGACTGTAATTTGTTCACCCAACATGCTTTATCTTATGGGAGAGACACCTCTAGTGAACTGTGGACCCCGGTCCTATTCTTTACATAGCATACAATCTACTTGTTTTACTGTTTTCTTTGCAAACATCTTCCACTCGATACGTTTAATCCTTTGTTACAGCAAGCCGGTGAGATTGACAACCTCACTGTTTCGTTGGGACAAAGTACTTGGGTTGTGTTGTGCAGGTTCCGCGTTGGCGCCGGAATCCCTGGTGTTGCGCCGCATCACATTTCGCGACCATCAACCTTCAACGTGCTTCTTGGCTCCTACTGGTTCGATTAAACCTTGGTTTCATACTGAGGGAAACTTGCTTCTATCCAATACCTTCCACTTTTATTGTACATAGAGGTTGACATATGGGTCCCACTAATACAAGCTCTTTCGCTCGAAGATCTTGCAAGTTGATTGTACATAGAGGATGACATGCGGGCCCCATGTGTCAGCAGCTTACTCAATGTTTCCAAGGCGGCAGTGGATCAAAAGAAAAAGGAAATAGCCAAAATCAGAGGGTGAAAAATAAATCCAACAAAGGAGAGGTTTATTGTCCATGGAGGCTGACATCTGGGACCCACGAGCCAGCCGCGTCCTCTACGTTTAGAAGGCGACTGGGGATCGAAAGAAAAAAGGCAAATAGCCAGAAATTAGGGGTACAAAATAACTCCAAGAAAGGAAGTGTTTATTGTTCATAGAGGCTGACATGTGGGACCCATGAGCCAGCAAAGTCTTCAACGTTTCAAAGGCGGCAGGGGATCAAAAGAAAAAGGAAGTAGCCAGAAATTAGGGGTAAAAAATAACTCCAAGAAAGGAAACTTTTATTGTTCATAGAGGATGACATGCGGGACCCATGCTCCAGCAGCTTCCTCAACGTTTCAAAGGCGGCATGAGATCGAAAGAAAAAGGCAAGTGACCAAATATCAGGACCCGAAAATAATCGAAGAAAGAAATTTTATTGTACATAGATGATGACATGCGGGACCCATTTAGCAGCAGCGGTCTCAACGTTTCCAAGGCGGCACGGGATCAAAAGAAAAAGGAAGTAGCCAGAAATTAGGGTTCAAAAATAACTCCAAGAAAGGAAACTTTTATTGTTCGTAGAGGATGACATGAGGGACCCATGAGCCAGCAGCTTACTCAACGTTTCAAAGGCGGCATGAGATCGAAAGAAAAAGGCAAGTGACAAAATATCAGGAGACAAAGATAATCCAAGAAAAGAAAACTTTATTGTACATAGAGGATGACATGCGGGTCCCATTTAGCAGCAGCGGTCTCAACGTTTCAAATGCGGCTTGAGATCAAAAGAAAAAGAAAGTAGCCAGAAATTAGGGGGTAAAAAAACTCCAATAAAGGAAAGTTTTATCGATGAGCCAGCAGAGTCCTCAACGTTTCAAAGGCGGCAGGGGATCAAAAGAAAAAGGAAATAGCCGAAAATCAGAGGGTGAAAAAAAACCAAGAAAATGAACTTTTATAGTACATAGAGGATGACATGCGGGTCCCATGAGCCAGCAGGTTTTTCAACGTTTCAAACGTGGCATGAGATCGAAAGAAAAAGGCAAGTGACCAAATATCAGGAGCCAAAAATAATTCAAGAAAAGAAACTTGATTGTACATAGAGGATGGCATGCGGGTCCCATTTAGCAGCAGCGGTATCACCGTTTGAGAGGCTGCACGGGATCAAAAGAAAAAGCCAAGTGACCAAATATCAGGAGCCAAAAATAATCTAAGAAAAGAAATTTTACTGTACATAGAGGATGACATGCGGGTCCCATTTTGCAGCAGCGGTCTCAACGTTTCCAAGGCGGCACAGGACCAAAAGAAAAATGAAGTAGCCAGAAATCAGGGGGTGAAAAAAATCCAAAAAAAGAACGATTTCAATTGGGCTGCATGTGGACATCTGGGCATTCGAACTATCCTGCTGGCCCTTTTGACTCGTACAATTTCAGCCCACTCCAAAACAGGATAGTTCGGATTTTTCTAAAAAAACAGGAAAGTCCTATGCTTCGCAAAAACAAAAAACAAGGAGATTCAGCATATAAATTTGTTTATGTAAAAATAAAGATTTAATTTATCCGTTGAAATAGCTCAGAGCGCAATACACTGTTTATTGTCTGCAAAATAATCAAGATATCACATGTTTCTTGTACGGGGAGGCTGACATCGTGGACCCATGAGCCAGCAGCGTCGTTTTAAAGGCGGCAGGGGATGGAAAGAAAAAATAAACCAAAAATCTGTTGGTAAAAAATCCAAGAAAAGAAACATTTTCGTTCTGAGAGGATGACATGCGGGACCCATGAGGCAGCAGCGTCCTCAGCGCTTATTGTTCATAGAGGCTGACATGTGGGACCCGTGAGCCAGCAGCGTCCTCAACGTTTTAAAGGCGGCAGGATATCGAAAGAAAAAATAAGCCAAAAATCATTTGGTAAACAATATCCAAGAAAAGAAACATTTACCGTTCTGAGAGGATGACATGCGGGACCCATGAGGCAGCAGCATCCTCAACGATTCCAAGGCGGCAGGGGATCAAAGAAAAAAAGGAAATATCCAGAAATTAATTAGGGGTTCAAAAAAATCCATCAAAGGAAACTTTTATTGTTCATAGAGGATGACTTGTGGGACCGACCTGCCAACAGCGTCCTCATCGTTTCAAAGGGGCAGGAGATCCAAAGAAAAAGGCAAATAGCCAGAAATTAGGGGTCAAAAATAACTCCAAGAAAGGAAACTTTTATTGTTCGTAGAGGATGACATGCGGGACCCATGAGCCAGCAGCTTACTCAACGTTTCAAAGGCGGCATGAGATCGAAAGAAAAAGGCAAGTGACAAAATATCAGGAGCAAAAGATAATCCAAGAAAAGAAACTTTATTGTACATAGAGGATGACATGTGGGTCCCATTTTGCAGCAGCGGTCTCAATGTTTGTAATGCGGCTTGAGATCAAAAGAAAAAGAAAGTAGCTAGTAATTAGGGGGTGAAAAAAAATCCAAGAAAGGAAAGTTGATGGACATAGAGGATGACATGCGGGTCCCTTGAGCCAACAGCTTACTCAACGTTTCAAAGGGGGCAGGGGATCAAAAGAAAAAGGCAAGCCAAAAATCAGAGGGTGAAAAAAATCCAACAAAGGAAACTTTTATAGCACATAGAGGATGACATGCGGGTCCCATGAGCCAGCAGGTTCCTCAACGTTTCAAACGTGGCATGAGATCGAAAGAAAAAGGCAAGTGCCCAAATATGAGGTGCCAAAAAAACTCCAAGAAAAGAAAGTTGATTGCTCATAGAGGATGACATGCGGGTCCCATGAGCCAGCAGGTTCCTCAACGTTTCAAACGTGGCATGAGATCGAAAGAAAAAGGCAAGTGACCAAATATGAGGAGCCAAAAATAATTCAAGAAAAGAAAGTTTTATAGTACATAGAGGATGACATGCGGGTCCCATTTAGCAGCAGCGGTATCACCGTTTGAGAGGCGGCAGGGATCGAAAGAAAAAGTCAAGTGACCAAATATGAGGTGCCAAAAATAATCCAAAAAAAGAAAGTTTTATAGTACATAGAGGATGACATGCGGGTCCCATTTAGCAGCAGCGGTATCACCGTTTGAGAGGCAGCAGGGGATCGAAAGAAAAAGGCAAGTGACCAAATATGAGGTGCCAAAAAATCCAAGAAAAGAAAGTTTTATAGTACATAGAGGATGACATGCGGGTCCCATTTAGCAGCAGCGGTATCACCGTTTGAGAGGCAGCAGGTGATCGAAAGAAAAAGTCAAGTGACCAAATGTGAGGTGCCAAAAAATCCAAGAAAAGAAAGTTTTATAGTACATAGAGGATGACATGCGGGTCCCATTTAGCAGCAGGTATCACCGTTTGAGAGGCGGCAGGGATCGAAAGAAAAAGGTAAGTGACCAAATATGAGGTGCCAAAAATAATTCAAGAAAAGAAAGTTTTATGACATGCGGGTCCCAGTTAGCAGCAGCGGTATCACCGTTTGAGAGGCGGCAGGGGATCGAAAGAAAAAGGCAAGTGACCAAATTTGAGGTGCCAAAAAAACTCCAAGAAAAGAAAGTTGATTGCACATAGAGGATGACATGCGGGTCCCATTTAGCAGCAGCGGTCTCAACGTTTCCAAGGCGGCAAGGGATCAAAAGAAAAAGGAAGTAGCCAGAAATCAGGGGGTCAAAAAAATCCAAGAATAGAAAGAATTTTGGTTCATAGAGGATGACATGCGGGACCCATGATCCTGCATCGTAAACGGCTCGATCGGAGAACGTTGAACGAGATGGCGCGATCTAGAAAAAAACAATGCCAGAGAGGCTGCCATCTGGGCCCTACATCCCTCGGCGGTGCGGATTTGCGTTGACTCGGCCGGCGAACCCGAGATTTTGAGATGCACCACGTCCCGGGCCACCATACGCGACGTTTTGGCCGCTTTCGTCGGGCTAGGTGGCCTCAAAAACGAGAAAAAAAAGTTTTGACATGAACCACGGAGGGACCAAAAATCGTCGGCCATGGTACACCAGCAACCACGGCGCGACTTCAACTTCGTCGCTGATACGTCTCAAACGTATCTATAATTTCTTATGTTCCATGCCACTTTATTGATGATATCTACATGTTTTATACACATTATATGTCATTATTATGCGTTTTCCGGAACTAACCTATTGACGAGATGCCGAAAGGCCAGTTGCTTTTTCTGCTGTTTTTGGTTTCAGAAATCCTAGTAACGAAATATTCTCGGAATCGGACGAAATCACCGCCCAGGTTCCTATTTTTCCCGGAAGCTTCCAGAGCACCGGAGGAGGATGAGAGGGGAGCCAGGGGGGCCCCACACCACACCCCGGCGCGGGCCAGGGGGGGCGCGCCCCCCTAGGGTGTGGGCAGCCCGTGGCCCCTCCGACTCCCTCTCTTCGCCTATTTAAGCCTCTCTGACCTAAAAACACCGACGGAGAGCCACGATACGGAGAAAACCTTCCAGAGCCGCCGCCATCGCGAAATCAAGATTCGGGGGACAGAAGTCTCTGTTCCGGCACCCTGCCGGACGGGGAATTGCCCCCGGAGTCGTCTCCACCGCCGTCTCCACCGCCATCTTCACCGCCATCGCTGCCTCCATGATGAGGAGGGAGTAATTCACCCCCGGGGCTGAGGGCTCCGCTGTAGCTATGTGGTTCATCTCTCTCTTTATGTGATCTAGTTGAATATCGTCTATGTGCTACTCTAGTGATGTTATTAAAGTACTCTATTCCTCCTCCACGTGTGTAATGGTGATAGTGTGTGCACCGTGTGAGTACTTGGCGTAGGCTATGATTATGATCTCTTGTAGATTATGAAGTTAATTATTGCTATGATGGTATTGATGTGTATTATTCCTCCTACATATGCATGATGGTGATAGTGTGCATGCTATGTTAGTTCTTGGTGTAATTATGTTGATCTATCTTGCACTCTAAGGTTATTTAAATATGAACATTGCATTGTGGAGCTTGTTAACTCCGGCATTGAGGGTTCGTGTAATCCTACGCAATGCGTTCATCATCCAACAAAAGAGTGTAGAGTAGTCCTATTATGTGATCATTGTTGAGAGTGTCCACTAGTGAAAGCAGGATCCCTAGGCCTTGCTTCCAAGCATCGAATCTCCGTTTGTTTACTGTTTTGTTGCATGTTTACTCGCTGCCATATTTTATTCAGATTGCTATTACCACTCATATACATCCATATTACTTGTATTTCACTATCTCTTCGCCGAACTAGTGCACCTATACACCTGACAAGTGTATTTGGTGTGTTGGGGACACAAGAGACTTCTTGCTTTGTGATTACAGGGTTGCTTGAGAGGGATATCTTTGACCTCTTCCTCCCTGAGTTCGATAAACCTTGGGTAATCCACTTAAGGGAAACTTGCTGCTGTTCTACAAACCTCTGCTCTTGGAGGCCCAACACTGTCTACAAGAATAGAAGCACCCGTAGACATCATCGGCCATGGCAACTTTTCTTGTAGTGAGGAAAGTGGGGCCCACCTGCTTATTGGGCCGGCCCACTATCTTGTTGGGCCGGCCCACTTGCTCTATGGTGGTCCCACATGGTAAATGGGCCGGCCCTTTAAGTGGAAGGTGGGACCCACCTGTGTTTTTGGCCCGGCCCACTATCTTGTTGGGCCGGCCCACTTTCTATATGGTGGACCCCACATACCAAATGGGCCGGCCCATTAACAGGAATGTGGGACCCACCTGTGTTTTTGGCCCGGCCCACTATCTTGGTGGGCCAGCCCACTGGCTATATGGTGGGCCCCACATACTAAATGGGCCGGCCCTTTAACAGGAAAGTGGGACCCACCTGTGTTTTTGGCCCGGCCCACTATTTTGTTGGGCCGGCCCACTTGCTATATGGTGGACCCCACAAACTAAATGGGCCGATCCTTTAACTGGAAAGTGGGACCCACCTGTGTTTTTGGCCCGGCCCACTAGCTTGTTGGGCCGGCCCACTTGCTATACGGTGGACCCCACACACTAAATGGGCCGGCCTTTTAACAGGAAAGTGGGACCCACCTGTGTTTTTGGCCCGGCCCACTTGCTTCTTGGGCCGGCCCAGTTGCTGTAAGGTGGACCCCACATGTTAAATGGGCCGGCCCATTTAAGTTTTGACCAGTCAACCTTAGAGGTTAGGCCCGGCCCACGTAACTAATGGACCAGCCCAGCTATATAGTTGACCGGTCAAACTATGTCATCTGGCCCGGCCCGCTTAAGACGTGGCAGGCCTCGTGTGGGCCTACCATCTACCACGGGGTTTCAGCCGGTTAACGCCGTTAACTGGCAGTTAACGGCGTCTGCCACGTGTCAGTTTGCATGACGTCAGCAGTCAACGGGCTCCCGAAAACACTTCCGCAACGGTCCGATTTTCCGTGGCGGAAGGGCGCCCAAGCGCGACGGACCGAAAAAATCGTCGTTGGACTTTGCCTGACGCAGTTTCGACAACAGAACCCATATCGTCGGGTTAGGCCCATAGGCGACGAAAAATGCCCCTTAGTTGACGATTTTGGGACGTTGTCTATCAGAACTTTTCTTGTAGTGATATACGCTTACTTAGGTCAAACAATGGTCTTTTAAGTAGTATCGGTTTAATGAAGGTTGACCTATTTTTAACTTCATTTGTGCACTAGTAGATATGATTTGGCCCATTTTTATCCATAGGCTCATCTGATGTGATGTCTGCTATATATATTGTCTTCGATGAGTATCACGCGCATTACATACTCATACCATAGAACGAAGATGAAACCCCTTACCCTCAGCGACGTACGCAACATGGTGTTTGGGTTGAATGGCCCACCCTATTTTAAAATGTTTTAGTTAATTATTTATGTAAAAAATTATCACATATAAAGTGGAAAAAAGAAAATTAGTAAGGTGTGCCCACCTGGCCTACGGTTGTTTTGTGCGTCCTCCACTGCGTACTCCTCTTGATCTGTGACGATGAACATAGTTCTTTAGAACACATGCAACACTTACAGTTGATAGGCCGTTGCAAAGCTAATCAATGATAAAACCTGCTTTTATAATCCATTGTACTTTGATTTAATTAGTCCCTCTAATGGACCCCAACTATGTGTGCTTGAGATTTAGCAAAATGCTTTGCCGCCGTGCCACATAACAAATAATAAACAGACCAATCAAGTTTTTATCATTGCTAGACCTAACTAAGTGTTCAAGTGCTCAATTTTGACCACATTAGAGTTGAGGGGCCAAACATAATTCTTAAATACGTGAGGGACCGAACATATACTTCTAAACACCCGAGGGACAAGACAAATTTGAGTACTATTGTTATTATTAGACTAGTCACAATGGGGAGTATCATATAATAGTATCATGCATATGATACTAATGTACGATATTATTTTCACAGTCCATAGTATCATCATGTAGTAGTATAATATGTTACATGTATTTAGTGATTTGTAGAATCTCAATACAAAAGTGTGTACAAGATTTGTTTGGCAGTAATTTTTCTAGTTCTACATGCTATGATACGATATCTACCTATGATACCACTATCGTCTCTTTCATCATTAACTGATATGACGCATCAACATTTTGCATGCATGTAGTGCATGATACTACTTATGATATTGCCATTGCGAGTAGTCTCCCTTTGTCCTAGAGTACAATGCCAATTTGTTTTCAGAGGCAAACTTAGACTAATACTTGGGCCCGCCAATTATGAGTTGCATGTCATTCAAAACTATATCATCGGATGCTTGTTTCGATGAACTTTCCAATGGTATATTTTGCGGATGTCATAAAATTAGGCTGGTCATACTATTTCTATAGTGGGTAGTATCATGGAGTAGTATCATAGTAATGCTACATTTATTATTTTTTAGAATCTCAATGCAAATTTGTGTACAAGATTTGTTTAGCATTAAGTTTTCTCGTTGTTTGCGCTATGATACAGTATCTACCTATGTTACACTAATCTCCTCTCTCCTACTTAATTAGCTGCCACATCAACATTTTTGTGGGACCAATGTGTATGATACTAGCTATGATACTAGCACTATCATGTGGGTACCTAAATCTCGAGTCAAAGTTTGACACGAAACCGATGTGGACTTTATTCATGGTGGAAGGGAGTAACAATCATAAGCACATTATTATTATTGTTTGAACAACATTTTATTTGATGTGCCATAAGAAGTTTAGAAACTCCTAGCCTGCGGAGGTGGCGTTTTGGCACACGCGTGCATATGCACCAATTATAGAAAATGATTAAAAAAAATTATATAAATGTTAATTTTTTTGGTATACATTGTGACATCATATGTTCGTTCACAAGTTTTCGTGGAAAAACGACATTTTGTGTGGCGTGTAAAAAAAGGCAAAAAATATACTGTACGTAGTCGTGTTACAACATCAAAATTTGTCTTTTTTATAGGAGCCACATAATTTTTTTGTGAGAAAACTTGTGTACCAACATAAAATGTCTAGATATACATGTAAAATTTTAGTTTAGAATTTTTTGACACTTTGAAATATGGATTCACATAATGGGAGCATATGCTCCTATGAGGCAAAGTGCATTTCCGCTAGCCCCCGCCATTTCTTATATCTCTATATTGTCTATATATCTATACCTCTACCTCTACCCCCTTGGATTCCTGAACAGACGTACAGTACTAGTAGGGCCTACTATTTATTATTATTACATACTCTCAAAAAAAAAACCTACTGCAGCCAAAATTTAATATCATCGAGCGGTAAAATTCCCCGCCAACGCCCAAATATCTCGCGCCGCAAAGTTTCAGATCTGCGAATATTTTTTTCCTCAAAAGAAGGACTGCGAAATTCCCTTCTACTCCTCTATCGCCCAGCTTCGCCCTAGTTTCGCCCGCAAGCCCTCAGAGAAACCGCCCCTCTTGCCTACCTCCAGACCTTCCCGGCCGCCGCACTTCGCCGTTCAAGCTGCCACGGCTTCAAACCCCGAGGCTGCCCTATCCGCTTGATCCGCACCTACTCCGGCGTCCACCGCACCGTATCTCGTTCGCCGACTCTATCGACCACCGCACCTGACCAGCTTCGCCGACACCGACGCCCCCGTGCACTGCACATCATCTGCTTCACCGACCTTCTAGTTCGGCCGGCGCGCTGAACACTTCATCGACCGCCCAGCATGTCCTTCTCCGACCCCCCAAGATCTGCTTCCCCGGCACCCACCGCAACAGCAGTCCCCTCGCCGACCTCCACGTCACCCGTAAGAACGCGGAACACGTCTAAACGCCGCCCAGAAATAGGTAACCAGACATCCCTGCGCGTTTTGTTCTGTTAGGAGTATTGCAGCTGACTGTATTTCTGAATTCGTGCTATATTTCTAACTTACAAGTGCTTTCGTTGATAACCACCTCATCCTTTAGGTTTAAACACGACGCATAAGTATGTTTTTCCGTGACCAAACCCACCCATTCGCTGAAACTCTACATGGTATCAGAGCCTAGGTTTCCTTCCTGCTAGCCGCCACAAACAGTACCAAACAAGTTCTTCCTTTGATCACAAAACCCACCGTTGAGATGTAGAAATCCAGGCGGCGGGAGGCCGCATCAGGTGCTCTGCGTGGGTTGCGGCTATCACACACAGCGATGTGAGCTGTGTGAGATCGGCGGCTGCTCGCGCGGGGAGAAAGAAGAGGGTGAAGATCGTTTTGGTTTAGAAAGGAGAGAAGAGGAAGTGAATCCGTGGCAGAGAGATCTGGATCCGTGTGAGGGGCAGAAGTTGGAGGCGTGCGGAGTGGGGCGAGCCTTTGAGCGCAGGGCGGAGCCGGAGGTTGGTGCTGGACGTTGACCAGCGCGAGCCGGTCGATGTGGCCAGGTGCGGTCCGCCAGGTTGGCCAGGGCGCGCAGACGAGGCGCCATCCGAGTGGAAGTGAGGAGAAAATGGAGATGTGAGGCTGTGAGGATATGTGGTGATGGAGTTGATGAGGCTGCGGTTGAGTCGTGATGGAGTTGATGAGGCTGCGGTTTAGTGGTGATGGTGATGGTTGTGGATATGTCCAGGGGAAAGGCATGCGTGCCTGAGGTGAGACTGGTTGAGGCCTGACCGGGGGATAGGCATGGGTGCTTGAGGAGTGGATGGTTGAGGCAGGAGTTGGCTGGGGGTTTGTGGGAGAGACGGAAGAGGTGGCCGGGCAGAGTGGAGAAGAGAGGCTGAGGACATTGAGGCGAGTGTGGATGGTTCTGCGGAACTTGTGTGGTGAGGCAGCCGGGGTTGTTGAGGACGTGTATGGTTAGGAGTTGTGCGTATCCCAGATGGTTGAAGCTGGATATCTTCGCTGCTGATGAAGAGATGAATCGAGATGACAAGATGATGGAAAGTGCAATGCTGTCATGTATCCTAGGAGTTATGCTGAATGTTCATTACTGGTAGTTGTCATATGTGTCATGTTGTTGTTGCAAGATGGCCATGGTTGTTTACCCATGATCATCTTGAGGGGGTGTGTTGGACCATGAGTGAGTTTAGTAGTAGCGCTGTAGTAATATTGTATCCAGTGTGAGGCCCATAGAGGCCCATGTCCAGTAGTATTGTAACCCTAACTCAGATGATATAAATACACAGTGTGGTGGTCTGAGTAACCTAACCCACCCATTCGCTGAAACTCTACAAAATATGAGCCACCAATCATGAGCCGTTGAATGCTCTACATGTCCACGATTGACAACAACAACAACAAAGCCTTTATTCCCAAACAAGTTGGGGTAGGCTATACAAGTCCACAATTGACACGATTACAATTTCTCACTATTTGGCCGTAGGCTACTGCTCTAGTTACATCATGTTTGATATCTTTCTGCGATCCTGTATTACATGTTTATGCACGTCATAATGCTTCTACTACTATTTGGTGTCAATTTAATTATAGCAAAGCCGTGACTCGTAACTGTTTGTTGTTATTACACGTGCAGCAGGCACATCTTACACTCATAAACGTAGAGTAAAGCTCGCCTATAATCATGTAAGTACCTGCTGTTTTTTGTATATTGCTTAATGCAAACTTCTATATCTTGGACCTGTTTCTGTTTACAATTGGCCTCTCCTTCATGCAGAGGAGAAACAGTGAGGCACCAGGTTCTTCTGTCCAAGTACCCGATGAGGTCCGTGTGACTCAAAAAAAAGCTCACGTAAGTTCCCTGTTTTTTTTTTGGAATGTTAATTTACCTCCTGTGCATAGTTCAATTGCATCATTTTCTGTATGTTGCACTACCTAAGTTGCCTAATGGAATCTAATAAAATATAAACAATGACCATATGGAACATTGCACACTGCCTTTGACCCATCTGGCATCCGGCATGCCTGGGTATAAGTTACATGATTTGGCTATGTTAATACAAGTCCTGAAATTCTATTATGTTAATTTTTTGCCTGTTGCTTCATTGAGTTTGCCTGTTGTTCCATGGCTAGTGCATGAAGTTTGATAGAAATGATCCTAGCTGAAATGATGCACTTTGTGTTTTTTTATTGCTTTATTCCTAACCTAGCTTCCTATTCTACTTGAAACATGATTGCTTTATTCCTAACCTAGCTTCCTATTCTACTTGAAACATGGTGAAAAAATAGTTATATTACTTGTTTAAATGTCTAGCTTTGTTTTTCTGAGTCCCATTGACATGATGTGGTATATCCATATTCAAATGATCTGGCTGTTTATATAATACGCTCCATGTTCAATTGCTTCATTCAGTTTCTAGTAATCTATTATACATGATGCACATGGTGCTACTTGTTATATGCCCTTTTTTGTTTGAGTTTGATCATGAATTCAAGATTAAGCATTGCCTAAACGTTGACCAACGTAGGAAGATTCCCTCCCTTGTCTATACGTTGTGAGATAGATGATGAGACCTCTCTAGCAGCGAATTTATACGCGCTAGATAACACCCCGTTTAATTCGGTCCTGTTGGGACTCGAACCCGGGTGGGCTGGCTGCGCACTCGCAAGCCTTGCCACTGAGCTAGCACTCAGTTCTCAGATTAAGCAATGCCTCGTTATGCTTAATTTAAATGTTATGGCACTTCATACAAGCCATACAATTAATTGTTGCATTGACCTTCTGCGATGTCGAAGGCACTATCTGAGTCATGCTTAAATCAATCATACATTATTTTCCTAATAGTATCAAATCCAACATGCACATCTTTTGACTGTATTTGGCTATTTGCTAGATTTCTTCTGTGCAGTGACCTGGCTTCGTTATTGGGCACATGATGTCTAGTTGCTTGGTTCATTGTATACATCATCGCCATGATCTAGTTTGGTTTGTTCTAAGAGGCATGTGGCTTAACTGGTTTCTTTGTTGTATCTGCCCATGGTTCTTTCAAAATTATGTCAACAATGTTGTTTGTTTGCCTTGTATTGTATTGCATTTTAACTTGTTTTGTCTTAGTTTCAGCCTGCAAACAAAGCTGTAATGTCAGTAGGGACAACCCATTTATCAAGTGTTGCGGTCATTTCACAGAGCAACAGTGACAGTGGCACGTGCTCTCATTGGTCCACTGAGTCCAGTACACCAACCATTCCAGAAGAAATAGATGTACGAGGCTCTATTTTTGATTGCTTGTTGTGTTATATCAGCTCAATGATGTTCTTGAAATTGGAGGTCTTTTATTGCATCATATGATGTTGTAACTTGTTTTATCTAAATTTCAGGCTTCAAATAAAGCTACAATGCCAGAAGCAAGGGCCAATGCCTCAAGTATTGATGTTTCACAAAGCAGCAGTGAGAGTGCATATTGCTCGCATAGGCCCATGGTATCTATTGGTCAACTTAATCCGGCACAAAGAGATTTCGGGGATGCACTCCAAGAGGCAGTTGATATATTTGGGCGGGAAAACAAAGATGCTGATGAATTAATTGCCAAGACACGCCAAGAGATACATGAATTGAAAAATAGGCAAACTTTGACAGAAAATGTTCTAAAGAATCTCCTATGCACTTGTCATGGTAAGCCAGTTGTGATGTGTCTGGGAATTGAAGGTGTCTAAATAAACTTTGATTCTGTTGTTCAGTCAAGTGGACTGCTGATGCCAATGCTGTAACTAATTACTGCTCAAAATTTCGTTCAAAATTTCGTGGTCTGTAATAATTGCAAATTTTGTTGTTGTACTAAAATTAGATATGTTCCATGTGGCTGCTGTATTTTGTGTGAAATAATATCCTGATGTGTACTTCAATTAAACCATAAATCGACTGCATGCTGAAAATTTGAATCTGAGCGCACGTGTGAACTGTTTTCTGCTCGTAATGCAATAACGGCTGTTTCTTGGAAGGACTACGTACATGGGGAACGGGATCCTCTAACTTGAAGGTGAAAAGTTAGAGAAGCTACAGTACTCTAACTTTCCTTCCCCCAAACCATATGTCTAAAATCCAAATAATTTAAATTAATTTGCACAATACAAACTTGTGTCTTGCATTTGAAGTAATTACATGCAGAGAAAATTATGGTGTAATAAAATTTAGTTTAGTTTTTAAACATCTACAGTAATCACCTTTATTAGTTAAAGACAGTGCATAACCTTGTACTTATGCTACAGAAGCCTGACTTTGCTTCTTTATTTTTCCTGACTTAGCTCCTTCACGTTAGAGGATACGGTTCCCGTACATGGTAGCCCATTAATAATTATGCCTGCTAGCAAGATAGATGGTCCTTATTATAGTCAGGCATGTCAACTTGTATGATTAAAAGTAGTTCGTACACATTAAATCTACCATCTGCATTTTTCTCTGTAATAACTTTTCTTTTTACACAACTCAAAACTTGTCTGGCTAATATGAAATTTGAGATGGCAAAACCCGGGAAAGATAAAGATATCACCAAAAACTCTTTCCTGCGAAATGCTGGGTTTTGAAGCCCAAGTCCAAGTCTTTCTCTGCTCAAGTTTTGGAGGAACAACTCCAAGTAGAACGAGTTGCAACAGCTATGCTAAGAACAAAAGTTGACATGTTGAGATCGAGATTAGAAGCATGTGATGCCCTACTGCACGAGGCCAATCAAGTTCGTTATAATCTCCCAAAGACTAAGAAAATGCCATAGATAATTGGAGATGAACACTAACATAGTGAGTACATTGGTCTTGTGAAATGTTTCCTTAGATTAAGGCACCGTTCAGACTTTTGTTGGTGGATGCATTTATCTGCGGTTGGGATCAACTTGGTAGTTGTTCCTGTGGATGTTATATAAATTAATTGCCTAGCCTTTTTTGAATCAGTTCGAACTTAAATGGTATCATAGCCAAGGTCTCAAGTTTGAATTGTCGAACGTGTGGTTTAATTTAATCTCTGTCGGGCGGCAAAATCTCCCACCAATCCTGAAATATTTCAAACGCATTTTTGAATGGGATTAAGAAGATAGATCATGATCATGGTAGTGACCTATATTCAACGTGATGATGATTTGATTTTGCACTCGGCCATGAACAGAGGTACTAGTACGGTGTCACAATTTTTTATCATTATACTTGGACAGTAGCCAAATTCAAAATCTCATAGCGGCAAAACTTCCCGCCCACAAAATACAAATATTTCACACGCTTCCAAATTCCCATTCTACCCCTGTGGAGATGACAGCAAAGTCGGTTGGTGAGGGGTTTGCCCGTCATTTTTTCGATCACCACCTCCCTAGCCCGGAAACCCTCCCAAAAAAAATACATTTCCTTCAGTCTCTCCTCTGAGATCACCCACCGGAACTTCTCAAGTCCCTCTCTCTACCACCTCCACGACCACCGCACCGGAACATCCCCGCCGGACTTCCCTGGCCTACCCGAGCCCTCGCGATCCTCGTCATCCGGCTGCCTGCCGGAGCCGCTTCATCGACGCCGTCATCAACCGGACCGGATCATCCCCGCCGAACCTCGAAACTATGTGCTCATCCAGCAGTCTACCGCAGTCGCTTCAGCTGCGGTATCGTCCACCCCGCCGGAGCCGCTTCGCCGGATCCGTCGTCCACCGCATCGGATCTTGCTCACCGACACCGCTGTGCATGAACCGGATCTGCTTCACCGGCGCCTTGCATGATCTAAACTCTTCTACTGTCGCTTTTCTATTGCTTGCCTGCAAGTTCTTGTTTAATCTTGGGGGAACCTGTTTGTGCTAACGACGCGCCGTTACGTTTTTGCAGATGAGATGAGTAATCATGAAGTGTAATGGCCGTCTCTCCAACCCCAAGTAGCACATGTAGCGTACTTCATCACCGGATCTATCAACCCCAGGAAGATCTGCTGTGACTCCCACAGAGTGCTTCTCCTAATGTAAGTCCCTTGTTTTAGCGCCATGTTCTGGGTTCAGATTCTTGTTTGTCTGAAGCTCTTTTAGTTCATTCCTAGCTATGACCGTAACACGTTGCTATTTTCTACTTCATTGCTAACTTTAAGCGATTGAACATTTTGGTTTGCATTCCCTGCTCTGTAGATGTAGCCATCATAACTTCTATCTTGCTCAGTCGTTGTTACAAAAATTATAGGTATTATAGTAACATCCTGCTATTATTTAGTTCATGGCCAATTTTAAGTAATTGCACATGTTGGTTCGCATTCCCTGCTCTATAGCTTTTGGCATCGTAACTTCTATATTTGGTTTACATTCCCTGCTCTGTAGATCTAGCCATCATAACTTTATCTTGCTCAGTCGTTGTTACAAAAATTATGGCCTGCTACTATGTTGTTTGTGCCAATTTTTTACTCCATGAACATGTTGGCTTGCATTCCCTGTACTACAGGTGATGCCATTGTTTTGTATCTAGTTCATTGTAAGCTAACAAAGTAAGGACTTAGTTTGGCATGCTATCACTCTGCTATCTAGCCTGTAGTACAAATAAACTTGTCATACTACTAGATAATAATTTTGCGTGCCATCTTGTTCTTCAAAAGCTGCATTATTGACTTGTTTCTCTGACTTGGCATGACGCTCACATATGGAAAGCTGAACATATTGGTTTGCATTCCCTCTTATACAAGTTCACAGGTGATCCCACTATATTCTGTATCTGGTCCATCCTAAGCTCCAGCATTAACTATCCTCTATGTGTTGCTCATTACAAGTTTATATCCCGAAACATCTTGATTTGCATCCCCTTCACTATAAGTTCAGGAGTATTATTTAGTTCACGGCCAAAATGAAGTAATTGCACTTGGCACATGTTGGTTCACATTCCCTCCTCTTTAGCTTTTGCCATCGTAACTTCTATTTTTGGTTTACATTCCCTGCTCTGTAGATGTAGCCATCATAACTTCATCTTGCTCAGTCGTTGTTACAAAATTTATAGCCTGCTACTATGTTGTTCATGCCAATTTTGTACTCCCTGAACATGTTGGTTTGCATGGGACTCGACAGTAGTAAGTCTGTTGTTTCATTCTAACATGCTCTGTTATATTGGCTGTTGGTATGCGGCATGCACTCTTTGTTTGCTTATTGTGCGCATTACAATGATCTTGTTATAACGACGAAATGATGAGTTCCAAATTCTTTGGCAAACAATATTGTAGTGTCTTTGCCTTTCCATTGTTGTTGTCTTAACTTGTAATGTCTTTGTTTCAGATATAGGTGCTGCATGGACAACTTAAAAGATTGCCGGATCGCTTCATTGTATTGCTAGGTTTAATTACCATTCAATTTCTCTGGGTTCTGTAATATTTTTTTCAATGCCTTGCAGCTGATGTAATATTTAGTTAGTTTTTATAGTTCTTTCGCGCATTTTTTCTTTGGTGCTTGTGGTAAGTGAGGCTATCCGACAGAAATCAATGCTGCGTAAATATTCTCAGTATCTAAATCACGAATTCCCATCCCTTAAACGGCCCAATTAAGCGAAATCACATATGTGCCTGCCCGCAAAATCCTAAAGCGCATATTATGCCGGCATATAAACAACAACTAAACGGGCTGGCCCACTTACTTCTTGGGCCAGCCCATTTGAGTTACGGTGGACCCCACACTCTAATTGGGCTGGCCCACTTGCTTTAAGGTGGACCCCACCCACTACTGGGCCGGCCCACTAATTAGTTGGGCCAGCCCATTTGCTTTTGGTGGACCCCACATACTAAACGGGCGGCCCTTCAAGAGGAAAGTGGGACCCACCTGTGTTTTTGGCCCGGCCCACTATCTTGTTGGGCCGGCCCACTTGCAATATGGTGGACCCCACATACTATTTGGGCCGGCCCTTTAACAGGAAAGTGGGGCCACCTGTGCTTTTGGCCCGCCCACTATCTTGTTGGGCCGCCCACTTGCTATATGGTGGTCCCACATGGTAAATGGGCCGCCCTTTAATAGGAAGGGGACCCACCTGTGTTTTGGCCGCCCACTATCTTGTTGGGCCGCCCACTTTCTATATGGTGGACCCCACATACCAAATGGCCCGGCCCATTAAGAGGAATGTGGGACCCACTGTGTTTTTGGCCCGCCCACTATCTTGGTGGGGCCCACTGCTATATGGTGGACCCCACATACTAAATGGGCCGGCCCTTTAACAGGAAAGTGGGACCACCTGTGTTTTTGGCCCGCCCACTATCTTGTTGGGCCGGCCCACTTGCTATATGGTGGACCCCACACACTAAATGGGCCGGCCTTTTACCGGATAGTGGGACCCACCTGTGTTTTGGCACGGCCCACTAGATTGTTGGGCCGGCCCACTTGCTATATGGTGGACCCCACACACTAAATGGGCCGGTCTTTTAACAGGAAAGTGGGACCCACCTATGTTTTTGGCCTGGCCCACTTGCTTCTTGGGCCGGCCCAGTTGCTGTAAGGTGGACCCCACATGTTAAATGGGTCGGCCCATTTAAGTTTTGACCAGTCAACATTAGAGGTTAGGCCCGGCCCACGTAACTAATGGACCAGCCCAGCTATATAGTTGACCGGTCAAACTATGTCATCTGGCCCGGCCCGCTTAAGACGTGGCAGGCCTCGTGTGGGCCTACCATCTACCACGGGGTTTCAGCCGGTTAACGCCGTTAACTGGCAGTTAACGGCGTCTGCCACGTGTCAGTTTGCATGACGTCAGCAGTCAACGGGCTCCCGAAAACACTTCCGCAACGGTCCGATTTTCCGTGGCGGAAGGGCGCCCAAGCGCGACGGACCGAAAAAATCGTCGTTGGACTTTGCCTGACGCAGTTTCGACAACAGAACCCATATCGTCGGGTTAGGCCCATAGGCGACGAAAAATACCCCTTAGTGGACGATTTTGGGACGTTGTCTATCAGAACTTTTCTTGTAGTGTCAACACGTCTTCTGCCAGTACGCGACATGGATTTAGCAGGCGACGGAAAGCTAGGGTATGGGTTCACATCGGCTGACGAATTGGAAGAGATTGACATTGGCCCTGGGGATAAGCCACGACCAACGTTTGTCAGTAAAAAGTTGGATCCGCATCTGAGGAGCCTGATGATAGCCTGTTAAAAGAATACCCAGATTGTTTCGCATGGGATTACACGGAGATGCCTGGGTTAGACAGGAGCATTATCGAGCATCGGCTCCCTCTGAAGAAAGGATTTCGGCCGTTCCAACAACGCGCACGACAAATGAAGGCCGAAATCTTGGTGGAAGTCAAGAAAGAGATCCAGAAGATGTTAGACGCCGGGTTCATCAGGCCATGCAGGTACGCTGAATGGATTTCCAATGTCGTACCTGTGGAGAAGAAGGATGGCCGGTGGCGCGTCGCCATAGATTTTCGGAATCTCAACAGTGCCACCCCAAAGGACGAATACCCAATGCCGGTGGCAGAGACTTTGATCAATGCAGCTGCTGGTCATAAAGTTTTAAGCTTCATGGATGGTAATGCCGGCTACAACCAAATCTTTATGGCTCCAGAAGATATAAACAAGACTGCATTCAGAGTGCCAGGCTCGGTGGGCTTGTTTGAATATGTAGTCATGACGTTTGGACTGAAGAATGCTGGCGCAACGTACCAAAGGGCCATGAATTACATCTTTCATGATTTGATTGGCAAATTGGTCGAGATTTACATCGATGACGTGGTGGTTAAGTCTGTTTCGGTGGACGGACACTTGGGGATTTGCGACACGTCCTGGACCGAACTAGAAAGTTCGGACTAAGAATGAATCCAAAAAAGTGTGCCTTTGGTGTGACGGCCGGTCAGTTCTTGGGTTTCCTAGTCCATGAGCGTGGGATTGAGATCGGCCTGAAAAGTCAAGAGGCGGTGCGGACAATGAAGCCACCCACCATGAAGAAGGAGCTCCAGTGTCTCATTGGCAAAATCAATTTTGTCGGAAGGTTTATCTCTAACCTGTCAGGACGAATCGAACCATTCATGGACTGGTCAAAATTAAGCCTGACGAGGAGTTTCGCTGGGGGGCAGAGCAACAGAAAGCATTCGACGATATCAAGGAATATTTGACAAAACCACCTGTGTTGGTTCCACCACGGCAAGACAGACCCTTCTACATTTATCTATCAGTGCTGATACTTCTATCGCGTCAGTGGTGGTGCAGGTTTATGATGGTCTGGAAAAAGTGGTTTTCTACCTCAGCAGAAGGATGTTAGATGCGGAAACAAGGTACCTCGAGATCGAGAAGTTGTGCCTCTGCCTGTTTTTTACCTGCACCAAGATTCAGCACATCTTTAAAAAAGAAATCGTCATATGCAAATCAGATGTCATCAAACACATGCTGTCGGCTCCTGTATTGAAAGGCCGACTCGGTAAATGGATGTTTGCTCTATCGGAATTTGATATCCGGTATCAACCTGCGAAAGCAGTCAAGGGACAAGCACTGGCTGATCTTATTGCTGAGCGAATAAACACGGACGTAGCGGCACTATCCGTGCGTGCATGGACCATGTTCTTCGATGGATCGGTCTGTGAAGATGGTTGTGGCATCGGCATGCTACTCGTGTCGCCTCGGGGGGCAACATACTCCTTCTCCATCAGGTTATCTACACCTTGCACTAACAATGTTGCTGAATATGAAGCGATATGCAAGGGAATGGAGTTGCTATTGGACGCCGGAGCGGAGGCAGTGGAGATCTTTGGGGATTCCAAATTGGTGATTTCTCAACTCACGGAGGAATACAAGTGTGAAAGTGGGTCACTTTTCCCATTATGGATGCAATGCCGTGAGCTGATGGCCCAGTTCAGGTATATCAACTTCCATTGGATCCCAAGGACGCAAAATACCGAGGCAAACGACCTTGCACAGACGGCGTCAGGATACAAAGATGTGGTCGAGGAAGCCGATTTTCAGGTGCAACTCATGGAACCCGATGATTGGAGAGCCGATATCTTCAATTACTTGAAGGATCCGGCTCGGGGGGCACCTAAACGGATAAGATACAGGGCCATGAAGTACGTCCTGATTGGGGATGACATGTTCTACAGGACCTTGGAAGGGTTACTTCTCAAGTGTTTGGGGCCAGCCGAGTCCAATCGGCTCTTACATGAGGTACATGAAGGTGTTTGTGGAACTCACCAATCGGCTCATAAGATGAAGTGGCTAATCAGGCGATCGGGATTTTACTGGCCCACTATGCTTGAAGATTGTTTCCAATACTATAAAGGGTGTCAGGCATGTCAGAGATTTGGGAACATCCAGATGGTGCCCGCATCAGCAATGAATCCTATCATCAAGCCGTGGCCATTCCGAGGATGGGGCATGGATATGATCGGCAAGATACATCCTCCTTCGAGCAAAGGTCATGTATGGGTTCTGGCCATTACGGATTATTTCACCAAATGGGTAGAGGCCGTCCCTATGAAGGCAGTGAACGCATCAGATGTGGTCGATTTCGTGAAGGAGCACGTCATCCACAGATTCGGGATTCCCCAGACTATCACAACCGATGGAGGTTCGGTTTTTGTTTCGAAGGAGTTCAGGAAATTCTGTGATGATATGGGAATCAAGTCGATCCGATCGTCGCCATACTACGCTCAAGCAAATGGACAGGCTGAAGCATCCAACAAAAGTTTGATCAAGCTGATTAAGAGAAAGATCGATGAGAATCCTAGACGTTGGCACGAGATATTGTCAGAAGCTTTATGGGCTTATCGCATGTCGTGCCATGGAGCCATAAAAACCTCGCCATACCATCTGGTCTATGGACAAGAAGCCGTGTTACCTTGGGAAATCCAAGCCGGGTCGAGAAGGGTTACATTTCAGAATGATCTAACTACTGAAGAATATGCAGCCCTGATGAGCGACAGTATTGAGGATGCAACGGAACTTAGACTTTGGGCACTTGAGAAGATCAAGGAGAATAAAGCCAAGGTGGCTCGTGCATATAATAAGAAATTGAAGCCAAAGGAGTTCCAGGTGGGTGATCTGGTGTGGGAAGCTGTATTGCCGTTGGGAACTAAGGATAAAATATATGGAAAGTGGTCTCCAAATTGGCACGGCCCGTACAAAGTCGACCAAGTTTTGAAGGGCAATGCATATATGCTCGAGCTGTTGGACGGCCGGAAGTTCCCAGTAGCTGTTAATGGCCAGCATCTCAAGAAGTACTACCCAAGCATGTGGGATGATCAGCAGTAAGATATGGAGGCCGATACATGAAATCGGCCAGCAGAAAATTTAAATCGAAATTCTTTGGGAAACAGCCGATGCGCAGACATCGACTTTAGACTGGAAATAGCCGATGCGCGGTCATCGACTTTAGGGGTGCAACGTATTATAATCAGGTGTCAAGTTATTGTCTGAATGAGGATTGTTTGCTTGAACCTGTCCAATTGCTTGTCAGATTACCTTTATGGGAGTCTGATGATAAAAGCCGATACGATGCTATCGGCTCTTGGGGGCGTCGACTACCATTGACGGCGAAGATATGGAATTGGGCGATTAAAAGATAGAGTGGAAGAACCCTTTTCATTGATTCAAAGGGGAATTTTACAACGAAGAGCTAATTGCTCTCAAAAAGGGTCATCTGAGTGCTATTGCACTGCTATTAGCCCTATACTACTTCCTGATCTAAAGGCCGTCACCGCTCGTCGTCGCCATCGTCGCGCTGCTACCGGCGGGCTCTTCGTCGCTGCTAAAGCCGCCGTAGCATCTTCATCCTCCTCATCGTCGTCATCGTCATCTGACCAAGCCCAGCCTCGGAGGCGCTTGGCCGGTGGGTACCCGGTGTCGGAGGAGTCTTCTTCGACTCCTCCGCTTCTTCTTCCTCTTCGTCGGAGGAAGGATCCATCTCCCAGGAGAGGAGGTCGTCTTCGCACGCTGCCGCCCCGTCAACGAGGAATTGGAGGTCGTCCTCCCCAATGGTGCGGGGTTCGTCGGCTTCCGACTCGATGGAGAAGTCCCATTCTCCCGCGTCCCTGCTCAGCGCGAGAGCATCGTAGATGGCCATCTGATTGACTTCTGGCTCTACTTCGCTCGAGGAAGAGGAAGACATGGCGTCAGAGGGGGAGGGTTTTTGGGCCGATGGCTGGTTTGGAGCAGGGGGAAGAAGTGGTGAACTGTTGATGCGGTTAAATAGAGAGGACATAGTGGAGATTTAATGCTCGGACAGTTTCCAAGGATGTGGTGCCAAAGTGGTCAAATCGTGCAGAGAAGGTGAGAAGGCAAGACGTCATGATGAAGAATACTGCGACGGTTCTGCTCTGCCACGACATGACCCTTCGAAGGAAAAACAGAGTGGTTTTGAAATTATCATTACCAAAACCAGGGGGCATGTGTTATCACCGGATTTTGGCCAAATCAGGAGATGGGTCGTAAGTGAAGATGGGCTTTCAAGATTACACGTGGAGCATCTTTGAAGCGGCCTTGCGCGAGGAATTTGGGCTTAATTGCCCGTGTATCTGTAATATAGTAGATCGCATTGTAGTTTAGATTAAAAGATAGAGTTTAACTCGTGCACGGTTAGGTGCACGCCCGAATTAGAAAGTCCCTTGGACTATAAATATGTATCTAGGGTTATCGGAAAAGGAGGACAATCACATTCACAACAAACACAAATCAGGCGCATCGCCACCCCTTCTTTCGAGGGTTTCTCCCGGGTAAGCACCATGCTGCCTAGATCGCATCTTGCGATCTAGGCAGCACACGTTTATTCGTTTACCTTGTGTTGCTCGTACTGAAGCGTTGTTGATGGCGAGTAGCACTATTTACCATAGGTGTTTTGGGGCTTGCATAGATGCTTTTCTTGCATATATCTGCTTAGCTATGCCGTCCCTCAACATCTAGCTGCCCTTACACCTATCTAGGTGTAAGGGCAGCATCTTGCTTGTTCGTGACTTAGTAGATCCGATCTGTTATAGGTACTCCTTGTTCATCAAGGATTAGTTTAATATCCGTATGGTTAGGCCTTGCAAACGGGTTGAACGATCCGGTAGTGCGCTAGGTATGGTTTGCTAGTCCTAAGAGGGATGTTCCGGGAATTAACGTTATGTTGGTTTTTAGGCCTCTTTTAGGGTTAGCTTTCCGTTATCTTTCGTGTCTATTAGGCTCAACTACGCGTAGGATGTTCCGATCATACGGTGAAAACCCTAAACTGTCGTAGATTGGTTTAGCTTTGTTGTGATCAAGCAGGATCCCCATGTCATTGAAAATCCAACATGAACCATGGGGCGATCGGCTCTTTGAGCCGATCCACAGGGCAACCTGAGAGCCGATAGGGCTCGTATTTAATGTTTACGTGTCTGCCATGCAGGGAACTAATCGAAGCAATCCACACCTTCCTGGCCAGGTATAGGTCAGGTGGCACGCCCTTGCAGCCGCCAGGTCGTGTGCCGGAGCATTTGCGGGACGACGTCGAGGGACCAGGGCCCACTGCCGCCTTGGAAGCCTCCTGGCTTTTCGTGTTGCTTAACCACTGCTCGCCGGTGGGCTTTGGCAGGCAAGAGGTTGTCAATCTCACCGGCTTGCTGTAACAAAGGATTAACCGTATTGTGTGGAAGATGATTGTTTGCGAAGAAAACAGTAAAGAACAATTGCAGTAGATTGTATGCGATGTAAAGAATAGGACCGGGGTCCACAGTTCACTAGAGGTGTCTCTCCCATAAGATAAAAGCATGTTGGGTGAACAAATTACAGTCGGGCAATTGACAAATAGAGAGGGCATAACAATGCACGTACATGATATGATAAATATAGTGAGATTTAATCAGGGCATTACGACAAAGTACATAGACCGCCATCCAACATGCATCTATGCCTAAAAAGTCCACCTTCAGGTTATCATCCGAACCCCTTCCAGTATTAAGTTGCAAGCAACAGACAATTGCATTAAGTATGGTGCGTAATGTAATCAACAACTACATCCTTAGACATAGCATCAATGTTTTATCCCTAGTGGCAACAGCACATCCACAACCTTAGAACTTTCTGTCACTGTCCCAGATTTAATGGAGGCATGAACCCACTATCGAGCATAAATACTCCCTCTTGGAGTTAAGAGCAAAAACTTGGCCAGAGCCTCTACTAATAACGGAGAGCATGCAAGATCATAAACAACACATAGGTAATAGATTGATAATCACCATAACATAGTATTCTCTATCCATCGGATCCCGACAAACACAACATATAGTATTACAGATAGATGATCTTGATCATGTTAGGCAGCTCACAAGATCCAACAATGAAGCACAATTAGGAGAAGACGACCATCTAGCTACTGCTATGGACCCATAGTCCAGGGGTGAACTACTCACTCATCACTCCGGAGGCGATCATGGCGATGAAGAGTCCTCCGGGAGATGATTCCCCCTCCGGCAGGGTGCCGGAGGCGATCTCCTGAATCCCCGAGATGGGATTGGCGGCGGCGGCGTCTCTGGAAGGTTTTCCGTATCGTGGCTCTCGGTACAGAGGGTTTCGCGACGAAGACTTTAAGTAGGCGGAAGGGCAACGCGGGGGGCCACATGAGGGGCCCACACACTAGGGCCGCGCGGCCAAGCCTGGGCCGCGCCGCCCTAGTGGCGGCGCTCGTGGCCCCACTTCCTTTCCCCTTCGGTCTTCGGAAGCTTCGTGCAAAAATAGGACCCTGGGCGTTGATTTCGTCCAATTCCGAGAATATTTCCTTACTAGGATTTCTGAAACCAAAAACAGCAAAAAACAACGGCTCTTCGGCATCTTGTTAATAGGTTAGTGCCGGAAAATGCGTAAATACGACATATAATGTATAAAACATGTAGATATCATCAATAATGTAGCATGGAACATAAGAAATTATCGATATGTCGGAGACGTATCAGCGTCTGCAACAATGAAGATTGCATCGTCTACAATAAGTGATCTTTGACCCTTTTGTTCAACGATGATATCTCCTTCCCGACGTCAATGTGGATGTTGTAAGGATTAAAATTCTCTAGGTATGAGCATTCAGATCTTGCTTCCCGAGATCGATTTTGATTTTATTTTCTAATGGTTATCGCTAGGAGGATTCTCCTCGCAATATTTGTCATGGCTGCTTCGTCCTTACAATTGTGATTTATACTCTAGGCTCTGTAGCGATGTCAACCTGGTTGTTAGGTTGCTTTTCTTTGCAATACTGGTGTTGGTACTCTTACCGATGTTGGTTGATTACTTTAGTGGTTGCGGTCGTGCACGTAGCATTGGCATTGCGGCTTAAATTAAAATTATGGGAGAAACTTTATTGGTTTTTACATGTATGTGGTTTGGTATCCATGTTATTTTTCTTCGTTTGCCTTCAGGAGGCTATCATGGAATAAGAAAGAGTTTGAATATCTCGAAGATTTTGTTCGTTTCTATTTGGCTTTATTTCATAATCACTGAAGATGGCTTATGATATCTTTGCATAAAATAATTCCAAACTAGTTTTCCCACATTTTAGTTGTTATTTTTAAGTGACACATTATACAGTTTGAGATATATGAAAAAAAGAAAAAATCAAAAAGAAGTGTGGGTGTGCAATGTCATGGTGCTCAGCTGCACTTTTTCTAGCCTTCAACCACAACAGCGTTGAGTTGTCTTCCTTGCAGGATGCTCAAATGAGTTGAGCATCGAAATTTATTAACACCTCACTATGCTTCTCAAATGACTTGACCACTGTTTACAGTTACAGAAAAATAATTTGTGTGTTTCCAAGTTTTCCATATGGAAAGGCAGCACCTGCCAGTTACGTCCAAAAAAAACATTGCACGTTCCAGGCCAAGAAAATACAAGGAACCAGTACAATCTGTTTGTGTCCATCCTGAGGGATCATTTCAGCGCGCTACAGATATCGATATTCGAAGCTAATTATAAGTGGACGACATGCAAAATACAGAAAACATCAATTCTATTCTATCCTCGTCAAGAACCACTAATTATGAGCTGTTCAGTTTGGTCTAAAAATATCCTTGAGGGATCTCCTAGGCTTCAGATCCTCGTGGCGATCTTGTCGGCAACGACCATGGGGTTGTTCTTGGCAATCTTCTCCCGGGCGGCCGTCTTGTAGTCGAAGCCGCAATCGTGCTTGTCGGAGTAGCGGTGGACGCTGCAGAAGGTGCCCTCGCAGCGGCACCGGAACCCCAGCATGCCCACCTTCTTGCGGCACGTCGCGCACCGGTTAGTCGCCGGCGTCGGCTGCTTCGTGGACGCCAAGGATGGCTCAGGACCATCAGAGGACGCGACGGAGACGATCGTCTTGGCCTTCTTCTCCGGCTGCGCGGTGGAAGCTGCAGGGATGAAGACGCTGTCCGCGGCCGTGTTGTCATGGGCGGCGATGACCTGTTCCTTGTAGCACTTGGAGCACATGTTGCCGGTGGCGGTGGAGCCGAAGTAGCCGCATCCGTTGTTGGCGCACATGCCGGGCGTCTCCTCGCGGTCACTGTCAGGGCACTTGCGCTTCAGGGAAGTCGGCGACGCGTGGTGCGCCATTGCTAGCTAGTTGCTACTCCTCGATGGAAGGCTCGAACACGCACGGGCGTTTCTGCTTGGGCGCCGGGACGTGTGCGTGATTTGCCTGCTTGAAGTTCTCTCTTGAGGCGGCGAGGCGACGTCTGCGTTTGGTGAGGATCCTGGTCTGTGGGAGAGTAGACCTTTATCGGCTGGGTGAAGGTCGGGGACGAGGTGGTTTCGAGTCCGAGTCCTACCCGACCGCTCGAGCCGGACTGCGCGATGGAAACCGACCGACAGCGTGTGCAAGAACGGCTCGTCGATCGTACGCAACACATTGCCAAGCTGCACGCGGTGTTTACGGATCCGAGTGGTACCGCAATCGGTACGAGCTTAGAGCAAGTACAATAGTACACAGTCAGCAGGCTATAACAGTGAACATGTCAGCAAAATCCTACATGGAAGAGAGAGAAAAGAGGAAACAGATAGGAGCCGGCGCTTGCAGTGTCGCCCGGCTACAGCGCACACAACGAGGAAAAAGTGCTTGCATGCAGCTAAGGCCCAATTACATGCATGCTTTAAATATTAAATCCTTATTATAGCCCACCTAACAGTTAATGTAATAGCTAGCTTATTGTATGGATGGGCTTTATGATGGCTGTAGGCTGACATGGCATAGTTATATAGCCCACAGCAGGCTTCTCTATTAATCTTGCTCTTAAGCGTGGATTCGACGCGAGCGATACACGGCTTCCAAGCGCTTGGTTTCTCGAGCCTAAAAGTAACTCTAGCAGACACCCTAAGTCGCAAACTCCAAATATGCGTTTGTAGATAGAAAAATTCACGATTTGTAGCTGAAAAAGACTTCCGCAGACTAGACAGTACTGTATGCAAAACGAGACACTAAAAGACCATATTGGGGAATCTTTAAAAAGAAGGCTAATTTTTTTTCCATGTCTTCTTCTCCATCAACCTTCCTGCCAGCCGCCCCGCCCCACCACCCGCGTGCTGCTTGGCCGTCGACCGCTCACGTCGGCCACCCGCCTGCCCCCCTCCCCCCGCGCCCGCACGCTACTCTGTCGTCGCCTGACCGCTCTGCCGCTCTTCCGCGCCCGTGCATGACAACCGCCGCTGCTCGGCCAGCGGCAAATTCCGGCAAGCTCCGCTCAATTTTGCCAATCTTCGTTCAATTTTGTCAATCTCGAATGGAGCTCGTTGGAGTTTCGCTGGAATTTGGCCGAACTCTGGCGAGTTTATCGCGGAAATGTGGTTGCGCGAGGTGTTGCCGGTGCGTTGACCGGATACAGGTTGGCCTGTAAAATGCCATCTGAAACTTCATATATACAGACCGTGGGCTCGTATCCAAGTTGTCCCCCAATTCTTTTTACGAGTTTGACCACTTTGAGGTGCCTGGATTAGAGAAAGAAAAAAACACTCCAAACCCTCAAACCTGCCTGCAAATTTACAAGTTTAACCAATTTGTGGTGTCCGCTAAAGTTAGGCCCACTTCTTTTGGGCTTAGGCTTATGCATAAGCCAGCTTATAGGAAATGGTGGGGAGAAACTGTGGTGGGGAGAAGCTCTCAGAAACTATTCCGTCCTATTCTTTTGGGCTTATGAAATTTTGGCTTATTTATTGTGTTAAGTTGTGAAAGTTCGAAATACCCTTAAATACAAATGTCTCCGGTTCAATTCATAGCATCATTATAAACGAGCAATAAATAAATCTAGATCATTCTTGTAAATTAAAACATGGGCAAAATAAACAGAGGAAAAATACATGCGCAGATCTAGACCACCTTATCTTTCAAAAAAAAAGAAAAATCTAGACCACCATTCATCCATTAAATATGCGGACATGTGCATCCAAGCTAGACCAACATCCAATCGCAGCTCCCCAGCTAAAAGAAATCAGAGCATCCCAACCGTTGGGGCTCCCCAAGCCGAAATCCGCGCCGGATGGATGTATTTTTTGGCCTGGGAGGCCCATTTTCCCAGTGGCGAGCCCATGGTCGCCTTCACCCACCGCGTGCATAGCGATGGTGTCGCCGGGAAGGGCAACCGTCGGAGTGCCCTCGTCGCTTTGAACCGCCGTAATGGTCCGCGAAGTGGTCTGGAGAGCCCAAACGCCTCGTCGGGAACGGTCGAAGTCGCCTCGAAGCGACAACCGCCGTAATGGAGCATGAACTCCGAGGAAGAGCAACCGCCGCTCTCTTCGTCGAGAGAACTACATATACGGTTTCGAACGGCCGACACCATTCATCTATTCTCTCCTCCATCTTCTGTCAACCATGAGCGACTGGTCTTGGCCATCGGACACCGACAGCGAGGGGAAGCCGCCGATGGCGCCATTGGTGGGATCGAGCTGCTTCGTCCAGCAGCGACGATTCCCCGCCGCCGGGCCGAATGGGATGACGACGAGGAGGAGGACGAAGAGGCCGAGGAGCAGGCCGTGGAGCCGGCCGTGGAGCCGGCCGTGGAGCAGCCCGAGGAGCCGGCCGAGGAGCCGGCCGAGGAGCAGGCCGAGGAGCAGGCCGAGGAAGAAGCCTAGGAGCAGGCGGAGGAGGAGGACGACGCAGAGGCGAAGGACTCACCTTCCTCCGACGAGGAGGTGACGAGCCGGAAGCGCCGCCGCCACGACGATGAGGCGGGGCCATCTAGGAAGAAGTAGTAGTTTAAGTTTGTTTTTAAGTTTTTATATGTAATTTTTATGTTTATTCGAACTATATATAATTATGTTTATTCGAACTATATAGAATTTGACTATGTTGAGAGTTCAAATCTTGAGTTCGACGATGGTCTTGCCGTAGATCGGGAAGACAAGGGTACTGCCGTAGATCGGGAAGACGAGGGTATTGCCGAAGAAACCCATGCCATTGTCGCCGACAGGTCGGGGCCAGCAAACGTTTCCCGCGATTTTCTCTCATCCGGAGTCCCCGAGCGCTCCCCGGGGGGCCGGGGATGGCCTGAGCTCCCCGGACAGATGAAAGGCCTAATCCGGACGAAAACGAGGAACCGGGGCGCGACTGGGCCGATTTACGCCGTCCGGATGTAAAAAACGCTCGCCGGGGGCCTGTTCGGGGGGACGAGTGGAGATGCTCTCAGAGATCATGCAAACGGGGAGACAGACGCGAGCTGGCCTAGTGAACTGGATCGGACGCGTGCGTGTTCCAGTCGAGCCAGCGGAGCTGCTGCGCGTGCCTGGCAGAGGCGGAACAGGTCACGTCGGTGGACGGGCTCCTGCCTCATGTGCTGTGAAAGATCTGGGCTCTTCGGCGGAGGCGGAGCAGATCGTGCCGGAGTGGATCATGCGGGCGAGCTAGGGAGACGGGCGGGCGGGGCAGGCTTCAGCCGCGTGCCCACGAGGTCGGAGGCGGCGGGCGGGAGGCAGCAGAGAAGGATTCGGGGAACTTGGGGACGGGCGGGCCGCGGAGTATTCGGACGGTGGCGGGGAAATTTGGCCGGCGGGGAGAACACTAGCTGGGACCCTCGTTTCTCGCGGGGGGAAAGTGGACGGGAGAGGGAACAGGATGTCACTTGGGTTGTTGATCTGTTGGACTGCGGTGGCAGTTTGGAGTAATTAATGGAAACACCAGGGGTAGTGCGATATAACGTTTCGTTCATCGGTGGAGAAGCTCGGGAAACTGGCGAGAAACTGGTCGAGAGCAGATTCTGGATATACACAGGACTAGAGCTTCACGGTGGAAATAAGCTGGCTTTAAGCTGGACACTTCTTTTGGGCTTGAGCTGCCCACAACCTCGAAGCTGGTTCACAAGCCCAAAAGAAGTCAGCCTTATTCTATCACCACAATGTTTCCGGGCTCCGGGCTGGTTTTAATTTGGTGCAGTAGCGGCAGTGCTTAGGGAAACCTAATTATACACAGTTGTGATTTGCTAACGCGAGACAACGTTTTGGGAAGAGAACGAAGCGATTAGAAGAAGATTTGGTTGTATCAGGCGCTCGACTGGATCAGAGATTCCACTGGCATCTTTGTAACCTTGAATATCTGGGCGAAAATAAAACAAATTTCAGCCTAAATTTGAAGTTAAAAATTATGTCACCGTTTTTGATTTGGTTCCCATGCAGGACTTCAAATTAACATAACAGGACCCCGACGACGTAGCGTTTTTTGGTTGTCCATGGGGCTTTAACTCGTGTCCATAGCGTCGATCTCTACTTAGTGAATTGATCAAATCATTGAAAAGTTGTACCAGGCCTCTTTGTTTCAAACGATTTTCAAAACTTAGGAATACGAAAATAAGAATAGCATAGCATGACATCTTGAATCATACAAGAACTAAAACATCCGAATTCATAATACATGTTGTTTGGGTGCCTTGGAGCAAAAGCACGGGAGCAAAACACATGAATCCATGGGTTTCACCATGCCTCGTGCATCCCGTCCCCACCACATGCAACTTCTGACCCCGAGAGATCTGGGACAAAATCGCCCACGTCCACATGATCTTCTACGGTCGTCTCTTCTGTTGCTCATCCCGCACCAGTGCCAAAGCGGTATTTTTTGTTTGTCCCAAAGAATTATGGTTGTATTTGTTGGTGTAAGTTATGTAGTACTGGTGGGCATGAGCATTTGGAGGAAGCCCTTGGCCATCACAATTGGAAAGAGGCTATGGATGAAGAAATCTCAACCTTGCAAACCAGTAGCACATGGCATCTGATGGCAAAATTGGTAGATGGTTTAAACAGAGATATGGTATTGACTATGAGAATATATTCAGTCCAGTGGTAAAAGCTGTAACTATTCGCTAAGTTATTTCTCTTGTTGTCTCTCAAAACTAGAAGATGCATCAGCTGGATGTGAAGAATGTGTTTCTTTGTGTCGTCTCGAAGAAGAGGTTTATATGAGACAACTTCATGGGTATGAAAATTCTGAGCATCTTAGCTATATGTGCAAACTTGATAAAAGCTTTCTATGGTCTTAAGCAAGCTCCCCATGCTTGTTATTCTCGACTGTCTTCTAAACTCCATGCTCTCGGTTTGAGTCCATCCAAGGTTGATACTTTCTTATTTTTCTACCATAAAAATAAGAGTACTATATTCATGCTCATATACGTTGTTGGCATTATTGTCACTAGCTCTTCCAGGGAGGCGGTGGATGCGGTTATTGCAGATTTGCGCATGGCCTTTGCACGGGAAGACTTGGGTTCGCTTCATTATTTTCTTGGATTGAAGTTGAAAGGGTCTTGAATGGTATTTTTCCATCTTAAGAAAATTATATTTAAGATGATAGTATGTGAGATTGTAAAGTTGTTACCACACCCCTCTTTCTACATTTGAAAAATCGTATGTTTCCGAAGGAGAACCCCTTGTTGATCCCGATGCTACGTACTCGATACATGAGTATAGTTGGAGCCTTGCAGTATGCCACTTTGAATCGGCCATATATATCTTTGTGTTAACAAAGTTTGTCAGTTTTTGCATGCACCAACAACTCTTCATCGGACAACTGTAAAGAGAATTCTTTGATATTTACTATTTCTCTTGGAATGAAACTTGTGAAGTTTGAGTCTACATTGGTCAGTGCATTTTCTGATGGAGTCTGGACATGCTAACCAGATGATATGCGATCTAAAGGAGGTTTTGCAGTGCTTCTTGGCTGCAACCTTGTTTCTTGGAGTGCACGCAAACAAGGCACGGTGTCAAGATCGAGTATTGAGGCACAATACAAATTCTTGGGAAGTGCTATAAATGAAGTAATATGGGTTCAAACTTTGTTGGCATAATTTGGCGTTAATCATCCTAAGGCGGCATCTTTGTGGTGTGATAATCTTGGTACAACATATTTATCAGCTAATCCAGTGTTTCATGCTAGAACTAATCTTATTGATGTGGACTACCATTTTATATTCGAGAAAGAGTTTTCTAATATGTAGCAGGTTCATACCTTCATGTGATCAAGTTAGCTCATGAGTTTATAAAACCTTTGCTTAGATAAGTTGTGGTTGAGGGAGGGTGTAAAGTAACGTGTTGAGTTGTGTGCATGCGTGTATCGTGTTTGGTACCATTGGGTTGTACATGGCATGCTTGGAGATGATTGCCCGAAATTTAGTCAACTACATTGTATTTTTTTTTGAGAAACACAGTAAAAATGCTGGCGCTCACATACACGCGCATATACTCACTCTATGATCTCACACACGCACACCCTACCTTTATGAGCACCTCTGAAAAACTGAGCCGGTGGATTAGATCTTGAAAATTGACGAAGTCACTACAGGCGCCTCGCAGTCGACGAAAACATCGCCTCCCACTGAATGGATATTCCGCCTTTATAAGACACACAGATGTCTTAGTAATCAAGGCATATCTCAACCATACCAATTCGTGCATCCTGTGTTGACTACAATGTTCTAAACTAGAAAATGTTATTTGCTACTCTAAATATATCATGTTCTAAACATGGCTGACTGTTTTTTTCACATGCTTTTTTTATATGTTTCTTTCACACATGGTAGTGGGCTGAATTTAGGAGCAGCGCTCGTTGGCCCGCTTCACTGCACGGGGACGGGGGCCGTGGCGGAGCTGCTGGCGTCGACGGTGCATGCCCACCGCCCCATGCACCTCCACGGCTCCACCCTTCAGCCGCACGCACGCACCCACGTCTTGGTCACCTTACCCGGACTGGACGCGACCCGCCTTCTCCGCATCGCGTGATAAAGCGCAGGCGCAAACGCCGGGCGGCTCCATCGATCGGCTCCTCTCCGCGCCCATTCCCCATCTCGTCCTCGGGTAATTCCTCCGCCGCGGCGCGTGCGACGTAAGAACCGGCCGTCGATTCCATCCAGCGCGCGCCCAAACATGGGCACCGGAGAGGAGGAAGAACCGCAGAAATCCGGGGAGGCGACGACGGCGGACGAAGCCGGACAGGATCAGGAGACGCGAGAGGAAGAAGAAGGAGGGTTGATGGCGGGCCTGGTGGGCAAGGCCAGGGAGTTCGTGTCGGAGAAGATCGCGCAGATCCCCAAGCCGGAGGCGGCGCTGGAGCGCGTCTCCTTCAAGAGCATCAGCAGCGAGGGCGTCACCCTCCACAGCCACGTCGACGTCAGCAACCCCTACTCCTACCGCATCCCCATCTGCGAGCTCACCTACACCTTCAAGAGCGACGGCAAGTACGTAACCTGCCATCGATCGATCATCTTAATTTGTGCATTTATCTGCAAGGTCTGATATATGCCATGCTTCTCCGCATTCCTGATTCCAGGGTGATAGCATCAGGCACGATGCCTGACCCCGGGTGGATCGCCAGCGGCCTGACCAAGCTGGAGCTGCCGGTGAACGTGCCGTACGACTTCGTCATGTCGCTGATGAAGGATCTCAGCGGCGACTGGGACATCGACTACGTGCTGGACGTCGGGATCACCATCGACCTCCCCGTCCTCGGCACCTTCACCATCCCGCTCACCACCCAGGGGGAGATGAAGCTCCCCACGTTCCGGGACTTGTTCTGAACAGTTTGGTCGCCCTAGTTATTTGCCCATTCTTGTTCTGAACGTTATGGGTTTGTTGTTTGATGCGCGGATGAATGTTGAAATTAGATTTGTGTTGCAAGTCTTGGCATTTTCATGCACTTCTTAACATGATATGCACTTGGCGTTGCTTCCCATGCTTGCACTGGCGGGTAAATCATCTTCACTCATATAGCTTGCTTATTGGGAAATAAAAACATTTTCACTGCATTCAATGATTTAGATTTTTCTTTCATATGAATCTATGTGCATGCCATCGTTCTTTGAATGAGTTTTTTTGCGGGTAAAAACAGGTCTTATTAAGCATCAAGGCCGGGTTACGGACGTCTCTAGTTTGATCTCCTGAAGAGCAACAACAGGACCTGAACCGAGCCAAACACCAGCTCTATGCTCAAATCTTGCAAAATTTGCACCTATTGTCAAGTGCAGCGTAAGACATTCGCTCCTTTTACATAAATGTTACGATCCCACTAGATACAATCACTACTAGAAGAAGGATTAGAGATTTGGGGATAGCTCTAGCTTCGACGATCTGGTATGAGAGGAGGGGACACAATATAGAGAGAGTTCAGGGGGGAAGGAACCGTGTCCGCGCTTGCAAGGGTTCTTCAGTTCAGGTTCTTGTTCGTCCACTCCGCATCCATTCGCTTGGATCTCTCTTAAGTACCATCGCTCTCCCCTTAAAGCCAGCAGGCCTTGGGCCCATGCCTCCGAGCAGCAGCAGCCCATGCAACCAAGTGCAGCGGCCCAGACGGTCCGCAACAATAAAATCCAAGGATAATATTTATTGGTCTTAATTATTTGTAGAAATGTATTTAAAAACTATGAATTACAATGTTGCGACGATATTATAGTCGTTAGGAGAAAAATCTAATAACATTGTTCACATTTAGCGGAGTTGGTGTTTTGGCTCGCGGGTGTATATGATCCTATTATGAAAAACACATAAATAAATAAATTCAAAATGCTAAAAATATCTGATTTTTTTTGGGTGTGTACATCCAAACATTCTATGTTCTCACACAAGTTTTCAGGAAAAAATAATACTTTATGTGGACTATGTATAAAAGACATAATAAATGTCTTGTGAATAGTTATGTTGGACTATTGAAGTTTGTCTTTTTTACACGGGTCACTGATGGCGCGTGAAGCACACGTCCGTTGGGAACCCCAAGAGGAAGGTGTGATGCGCACAGCAGCAAGTTTTCCCTCAGAAAGAAACCAAGGTTATCGAACCAGTAGGAGTCAAGGGCCACGTGAAGGTTGTTGGCGGAGGAGTGTAGTGCGGCGCAACACCAGGGATTCCGGCGCCAACGTGGAACATGCACAACACAATCAAAATACTTTGCCCCAACATAACAGTGAGGTTGTCAATCTCACCGGCTTGCTGAAAACAAAGGATTAAGCGTATGGTGTGGAGAATGATGTTTGTTTGCGAAGAACAACAGATAACAGAGATTGCAGTAGATAGTATTTCAGATGTAAAAGAATGGACCGGGGTCCACAGTTCACTAGAGGTGTCTCTCCAATAAGATAAATAGCATGCTGGGTGAACAAATTACAGGTGGGCAATTGACAAATAAAGATTCAATACATATCATGATGATCACTATGAGATTTAATCAGGGCATTACGACAAAGAACACTACTCATGCCATCCAGCATGTGATGTAGAGCCCTAAATGATTCCCCTTCAGGGTGCCGAGGCGATCTCCTGAATCCCCGAGATGGGATTGGCGGCGGTGGAAGTATTTCCGTATCGTGGCTTGATACGTCCATTTTGCATCACTATTTTATATCATAATTTACTGTTATTCATTGATATATTTCATATTTAGAGATGATACTTATGTTATTTCATCTATTTTGCTGTTTCATGATCATTGAAAATTGTTTCACGAGTACAGGATCCTTCATCGCTTGTCGTTTCCTGGTTCGAAATTTACTACGATACACCCCTGTTACCCTCCAAAACCCACCGACGGGCAATGGCTGAGCAACACGAAGAGCCGGGAAGCTCCCAGGGCCGCTTAGTGGATCCCTGGCACCTCGCGTCGTCCCGCAAATCTTCTGGCCAACGTCCTGGCGGTTGCTAGGGCGTGCCACCTGACCTAGACCCGATCAGGAAGGTGTTAGTGCTTCGATTGTTCCTGCATGGTGGACACGTAAACGTTAAATACGAGCCCTATCGGCTCTCAGGTTTCCCTGTGGATCGGCTCAAAGAGCCGATCGCCCCATGTTTCACGTTGGATTTACAATGGCATGGGGATCCTGCTTGATTAGGACAAAGCTAAAACGATCCACGACAGTTTAGGGTTTTCACCGCATAACCGGAACGTCCTACGTGTGATCGGGCCTAGCAGCTACGGAAGACGATGCAAACCATCCCTACGAGAGGCCTAAAAACCAACATAACGTCGATTCCCGGAACATCCCTCGCAGGGACGATGAACAACATCTAGCGCACTACCGGATCCTCCGACCCCAGCGTAAGGCCTAACTATGCAGATATTAAACTAATCCTTGCGGAGCAAGGAGCAACTATAACGGATCGGATCTACTAAGTAACGAACAAGCAAGATGCTGCCCGCTAGGTGTCGAGGGACGGCATTGCCACGCAGATATGCACGTGAAAGCATCAATGCAAGCCCCTAAACACCTAAGGATAAATAGTATTGCTCGCCATCAACAAGGCTTCAGCACGAGCAGTACAAGGTTAACGAATAAACGTATACTGCCTAGATCGCTAGATGCGATCTAGGCAGCATGGTGCTTACCCGGGAGAAACCCTCGAAGAAAGGGGTGGCGATGCGCCTGATTTGTGTTGGTTGAACGATGATTGTCCTCCTTTTCCGATAACCCTAGATACATATTTATAGTCCAAGGGACTTTCTAATTGAGGCGTGCACCTAACCGTGCACGGGCCAGACTCTATCTCTTTAATCTAAATTACAATGCGATCTACTATATTACAGATACACGGGCCACTAGCCCAAACTCTTAGCGCAAGGCCGCTTCAAAGACGCTCTACGTGTAGTCTTCAAAGTCCATCTTCACTTACGGCCCATCTCCTGATTTGGCCAAAATCTGGTGATAACACATGCCCCCCTGGTTTTGGTAATGATAATTTCAAAACCACTCTGTTTTTTCTTCGAAGGGTCATGTCGTGGCAGAGCAGAACCGTCGCAGTATGTTTCATCATGACGACTTGCCTTCCCAACTTCTCTGCACGATTTGACAGTTTTGGCACCACGTCCTCGAGAACTGCTCGAAATTAAATTTCCATCTCCTTTTATTTAACCGCATCGAACAGTACTCTTCTTCATCCTCTTCGCATTAGCACTTCCAAAAACCCTCCTGTGCCACCATGTCTTCCTCTTCTTCCTCTTCATCGGATCTTCTGCGCAGTCCTCCCCCTTTCGCGAGCCGACGCCGGAGTGGGACCCGGTGGAGGCCCATGCGGCCAACACCCGCCGCGCTATCGAGGCCGGGGACGATCCGAGCCACAACTTCTCCATCTGGTCAGAGGACGACCAGTCCCTGACCGACGGGGAGAGCGACCTCCGCTTCCTCGCCAATGAGGAAGCGGTGGAGGAAAGCGACGACGACCACTGTCAACACCCGGATTTTTAAGTCCAGATGCCTATTATGCCATTCATCGCAACCCCAAGAATATTGTTTTTGCGAGACATAATAGCTTGATATCACAACACATCATTTATTACAACACGAAATCGTCTTACAACAAAGGATCACATGATCCAGTCTTAATACAACATAGTGGATCTAGAGATCCTATTACAAAACACATAGCGGAAGCGAAGTAACGGTCGTGGTCCATCTGTTCCACAGGCAACTGTTGACGTCAGGAGCGGTCCTAGTTGTCGTAGACGTTCTGCTGTCCATCTTCCTCGTACAGCTGTTCACCTTCATAGTCTGGCCATTTGAATAGCCAGGGACAAAGCCATGAGTACTTTTAAAGTACTCGCAAACTAATACTAGTGTAAGCACTATTAATTGTGGTAAGGGGGTACTAAGCTCTAGGTTTATTTGCATAAAGCCAAGTTTATTTCATAAACATTTAGTAAAGATGCTTGAATCAAATAGACTATCTCAAGTGGGAACATTAGTGTCATTCCCACAACTCAGTTGTGATTCAATCCCAAATCACCATTCAACTTGCCACAGCAAGTCACCAGTCATATGTCACATTTTTGAAAATGGTCTGATGACGGAACAGTATGGCCTTTCCAATCGTCCGTAACCGTGGACACGGCTATTCGAATAGTTCTACACTCTGCAGAGGTCGTACACTTGTGCCACAATATTTGCAATAATCCGTCAGGGTTAACTGGCCCTGATTTATCATACTCCGTATGCGGACTACCAACCATAACCTTTCACTTATATACTCTAGTACAGGCTCCTCTCCCCATGAGCTTGGCCTCCCGGTGAAAACCAACCTGTTAACCCGGGAACTGCACAGGGCTTGGGCCGGACAATTCACCTCATTCACGTCAATTCGCAATATCTCATATTGCTTCGGAGGCAGCCCTTGGCATAACCCCTATGACGCTTGTTTAGAGGGAACCCATACTAAAGCACATAAATTTCTAGTTAAGCCCGTACCCATTTTGGGTATTGTGGGGGTACTTTCAAAATTGGAATGGTATCGCATCCGAACCCAACCATCAGTTTTATATCAAAAATCACCATCTTCTCTTGGTCATATTCACCTTCAAAGTCATTCAATGGAATGAACCATCATTCCAAGGTTTCAACTTCATTTCAAAGTCACATGTTCCCATCTAGAGTAGTCCAATTTTAATTGATCAGCGATAGCCACTAGATGAGGGATGCTATCTAGCCTTGAGTGGTGTAAATCTAAGTCAAGATTGTTCTACTCTAGACCAATTGAATCATGAATCAAAAAGTAAGCTTTGAAAAACCAAAGTTAAAAACTTGTAATGTAAAAACTTGGGATAGGATCATTAAGCATAAATAAAAGGGGTATGAGGCCTTGCTCTTGTAGAGCTTTGCCTTATGGTATCTTGCAAGAATATTAGCTTGCTTGTAGGGGTAATATTACTAATAGCTTGCAGTAGACTAGCTTGCCTTGATTGGTGAAGTGATCAAAGTATTCTTCTTCTTCTTCTTGGTAGAATACCTCCTCCTCTTGATAGTCTCCGGTACTAGCGTCTATAAACGAATACGAGGATACAATCACCAAACAATACTTAAGCACTCTTAATTAGCCTTAGTGGCTCACACAATGATCTAGCATCACTACTTAACATTTATTACAAGATTATGCTAGAGTTTCCTTATTTAATAATAGGAAAATAATTTCCTCTCATTGAATCTTCTTAAGATTTAATTTCTCTTATGAATAATATATGACCTAGGTTGAAGTAAAGTCAACCTCTTCATATTACTTGAGAAAATGATTTAAATGAGGTTCCATACCTCATGCAACTTAATACTAACCTGGTAATGAATTAATGTCACCAAATAATTTAAGGTGAGGTTACTTGGATTATGATTACTACCTCATATTGTATTACTTGAGAACAAGATTTAAATGAGAGGAGTATCTCTCATATGATTTAACACATAGTGATGGTTTATTTAAAGGACTATTATTGAGGTGTTTTAATATTCTCAAATAATCAGGGATGATCCCATGTTGATCAAGGTCAACACTTCACACTTAGTAGTTGAGAAAGTGAGTTAAATGAGATTCATCATCTCATGTGATTTAATTAATTTAATTCTTATTTAGCTTTAAGGTTTATAAGGGAGCAAGTATGAGCTTAGGAAATTAAAGGTCAACACATTACTTCCTATTATTTGAGAAGATAATTTAAAATGAGGTGAGCACCTCATACTGTTTTAGTAACACCTTTTACTGTTTTAATATTATTAATTAATTGAAAGTGAATTTTAATTGTCCATGGGATCTACTTCATATTAATATGTTGGGGACAAGATTTAAATGAGACCAAAGTATCTCATATGATTTAATTAATAGGTTTGAAATATTTAAATACTACTTATGAGAATGATTAAATATTTCAAATAGGAATCTAGGGGTTAATAATATATGTGTTATTACTTCTCATTGAACTATTTGGATTAATAATTTAATTGAGGAATTATGCTTCATATAAGTTAAACTATCATCTAAATGATTTTGAATCTATAAGTAACTAAGCATGAGATTTTCTTGACCAGGGTCAGTACCTCTATTTGAATTTACTTAAGATCACCATTTAAATGAGATAGAAGCCCTCATACTATTTAAATAATTCTATGTGTATGTATTAAATATTCTAGAAATGGTTCCATAGCCATTATTTAACTCTAGTTCATGATCATGTAAAACAACCATGCTATATTTTTACATAAACAATTAGATTATGTCTAATGTGATTTATTAGAGTTGGAATTAACTAAAAATCATTTCTAGATAATTTCTAATATTTATTTGAAATCAGAAAAGTCTCTGCCTTGTTATTTTTATCATTTAAATTTAATTTCAAATTTGGACCTGAGGCCAGTGGCATTGTTTAGATAATTTTATAAGCTTTCCGAATATATAAAATTTGCTAAATTTGGTTCAGTAGATTTTGAACTATTTAAATTTGAAGTAGACATCAGTATTGGATTCAGCTAAATTAATTAAACTCTGTTTGAATTTGTGGGCTGCGCGGGAAAAGACTTTGGGCCGAAATGATTTGAATGAAGAAAACCGGCCCAGTAACGGCGCGGCTGGGTTTGAATTCGCGGGCAGTTGGCGGGAGCGACGTGGCCAAATCTGGAGCGTCCAAGTGATCGGGTGGCTCATCTCCTCCGGCGAGGTTCTAACCCTACCGGCGACAGCGAGGTAGCGAGGGGAGTACCTGGGGCTCCGGCGAGGCTCGGCGAGGCGGGCGTTCGACGTGGAAGACGACGGCGAGGCAGAGGGTGGTCGCAGGAGGTGCTGCGGTGGTCGGAATCGTCGTCCCCGTTGAGCTACCGTGGCGGCAGACTCCGATGAAATTCCGGCGAACTGGCTACTAATTGAGGACGGGAGGTGGTCGAGGAGAACAAGGGGAAGGAGAGGAGCAGGTTTGGTGTGGAGCTTGCAGCACGGGAGGGGCTCTATTTATAGGACGGGAGGTGACCGTGGGGTGCTGTGGAGGTCGTCCATGGCGCGGCCGTCTGGAGCGGTGAAGGGGCAATGTAGGGGGCGCGCGAGGTAGGCGACGGCTAGGAGAGGCTAGCGCACTTGAGGAGACGACAGAGGAAGGACGGGAGCGTGCTGTCGACGGTGGCGTCCTCGCGGTACGGGAGCGACAGAGGTGCGATCATGCCGATGGCTAGGGCTCTCCCGCGAGGCTATGTGGTTGTCTAGCAGGGTTCGGGTGCGGTGTAGGGCGCGCGTGTATGCGGGTAAGGCGAGGGGAGGACGAGGGGCGCCAGGCGAGGACGTGTACTGCGGCGTCCAGGGCGTGGTCACCGCGCTCACCGCGTGCCTGGCACGTTTCTGGGCGCGTCTGGGCACGCGCGTTCCGGCCAATGGAATGCATGGGCGATCGATCAAATGGTACTGGCGTGATCCTTGTGTTCCAGAGATGCTTGAAGACAAGGGGAAGAGTTGAGATGGAGGCCTGAGATAGGGATGCCCAAAGGTGGCCGGGGTACACGGCATAGCTTTGTTTTAGGGTTTTTCTTCTCCCTCCTCTCACTTCACTTGATCAGGGCTAGCACTAGGGTGAAGCAGGGGTCGTAGGGGAGTGCAATGATCAAAGCTAAAAGAGGTTTAGTGAAGAAACCAGTGGGTAAAAGGGTGACACACAATTCTGGATTATTGCATGCAAGGTGTTCGATGATATGGCCGCATGAAGAAAATTTTAGAATTTTGCAATTCTTTTTGGTGGAGTTCATTTATATAATTAGTGTGTTGGAATGGTGGTGGTGGTGCTCATTTTGGTGAAGGTTTACAAGAATTCCAAAATGTGCTCATCTTCACATAGTTTCAAAGTCTCCACTTGTCCCTGCCTTTCTGGTCAACCTAGTCAATATTATCCATGATGGTCAACATGAAAGTTGTTGACCTTCATGTGGTCTTGGATGACATGGTCATAGTTGACCAAGTTTGGTTGAAGAAAAGTCAAAGCCAGAGGGGTAAAGAGGGGAACATTTTATAAAGTGACAAAATGACCATTATCACATGTATGTTGAATTTGAGTTTTGCTTTGATTTAATTCTTGATCCAATGATGCATTTGTGTTAGTTTATCATATTGAAGTGTTTTAGAAGCAAAGGGGCAAGCAATTTTGGCCTTGGTGAAGGATTTGCATTTTGGCATATGTGTATGTGAGTGAATTTTGGGAATTCTCTCCCTATTTGATTTCTATCCATTTGATTTGACTTTGGTTGACTCTAATGTGGTTCTTATGAGTTTAGTAACATTTTAAGAGCATTGAAACTAAATCAAATGGTCTTGTTCAAAGATTTGCAAATTTGGCCTTAATACATAAGGGATGAGGTGTCCAAATTTCATAACTTGTACTAGGGTTGTTCTTGCCTCACTTGGACATGGGTTAGGGTCCATTTATTGTTATATTAGGTTTAGAGAGGGTTTCACACCATTTGGTCATGGTTTTGGGACATAGGTCAATGTTTGGTGAATTGGCTATGTGGCACATAGACTTATATGCATATGGGGTATTTTACTTTGACTTGGTTGGATTCACAATGGTGTTGTGAATTGTTGAAATGATATATGGAGGTGATCCAACCATTCACAACAAGTCCTAGGGTTAGTTTTCTTAAATTCCCTTATTTACTATTTTACTCTCATATGCCTCTAAGGCATTTTTAATTTCCTTATATTCTTTGTAGTTTCAACTTAGAAATGATTTAAGAAGTACTATATAAGGTTTACCAAGCTTTTCCAATATTTTAAATAAAGTGAAAAGGTCTAGGGTAAATATTTATAATGGTAGCCATAGGCACATATGCCTTTTTCTTATTTAATTTCCTTTTATTTTATTTTCACTAGAATGATGAGAGGAGGGGTGAGTCTTTAGGGTTTAATGTTATTTCAAATACTAATAACAAGCAATCATGGCAAGAGCACAAGCTTATTATGTATCCATCTTAATTTAACAAAAGTTTTTGTTGGTTCCAAAATTTGGAACTAGGGAACTTTGTTTGTTTTGTGTTGTATTTTCTGGGATGTTACAAACCCTTCCCCCTTAAACAAATCTCGTCCCGAGATTTTAAGAGGAGTTAGGTTCCTAAGAGAGATTGAGCATTTTGATTAACAGGAAGGCATACTTGTCAGGGTCTGGGGTGCTTCCTGGGCTTCAGTGGCAGTCATGTGGTAGAAACGGCCGTTGTTGTTGTTCTGGTTCCTTCTACCTACGAAGCGGCGTTGTTGCTGGGCAGGTGTAGCGGTGTTGGCAGCGATCTTGGCAAGCTTCTTGGGGCATTCTTTGGAAAAGTGGCCTACAATTCCACATTCGTAGCAGTTTACAGTGGACTTGTCCTTCGGGGCGACGGGGATGGTATTACTTCCAGTTCTCGGGCCAGTGTTGGTGTTGGTGTTGTTCCCATTGTTGTTGTGGCTGTTGGGGTTGCGGTTGTTATGGTTGTTTCCTCCGGGCTTCGGGGGTCCTCCGTTGTTGTTGCTGTAGTTGGGGCGATAAATCTGAGCAGGTGGCATGTTGTTTCTGGGGGTGAATCCTCCAGAGGAGTTATTGCGGTGCTTCTGGGTATGGTGGGGTCCATTCTGGTTAATCATTCTGCGCTTGCGGTTCTCATTGGCCTGATGCAGCTTTCCTTCCATCTGGATGGCTGAGTCTACGAGGGCTTCGAGGTCAGCGAACGGGATATTCACTAACACCGTTTGCATCTCGTCATGCAGTCCGTTCAAAAAGCTTTCCTTTCTTTTCTCATTTGTGTCGGTCTCATCCGGGGCGTACCTTGACAGAGTGAGAAATCTGTCGCGGTATTCCACCACGGACATTCTTCCTTGCTTGAGTTCACGGAACTCATCTCTCATTTTCTTGATTAATCCTTGGGGCACATGGTACTTGCTGAACTTCAGCTTGAAGTCTTCCCATGTCATCATTTGTCCCGCATTCATTGTACGGGCACTAGTCCACCAGGCTCTTGCAGGTCCTGACAGGTAGTGGGTGGCAAACAGTACTTTTTCTGCGGCTTCAACTCCCGCAACTTCAAGGTTGTTCTCTATGGTCTGGAGCCAGTCATCAGCATCCAAGGGCTCTTCGGTTTTGCTGAACATTGGAGGGTTAGTGTTCTGGAAATTCTTCAGCTTTGACCCAGGGTGATCGTGGTTTCCATGGCCTTGATTATTCTGCTATCTGTTGCAGTGCAGCTAGGTTTGCTTGGCGTTCAGCTCTTTCGGCTTCCCGGTCTGCCATCATTGTTTGCAGTAGTTGCATCATGGCATCCTGATTTGCGTTGCGGTTTGGGGGTGCCATCTGATTATGTAGATATATCATGAGGTAAGAGGGAATTTTCTATGGCTTATTTTGAGTTAAGTTTAAACTTAAACTTAAGATATTTTCAGGATGAACATAACACATATTTTATTTATTCACACAAACATCACACATTACAAGTTAAAGCACTAAGGGTTTTAAGAACCTTTCTTCCACAATCTACGATACATGGTGCGGGGTACAACTCACACCTACGTAAGTGAAGCTAGTGAAACTATTCCTCATTGTCTTCATCCACATCGATGGGAATGATCCCATCCTCTGCAGACTCCAGAAACTCATAGTCCTCCTCATCAGTGAACTCGTCATCCTCAAAGTCGTTGTCGTCACTCAGGAAGTCATCGCCTCCTTGGATGTCTTCTCCATCCTCCTCCATCTCCTGGATCTGGTCCTGCTGTGTCCGGACAGTCACCTCTAAGGTGCGAATCTTCTCGCGAAGACGGGTGATAGTAGCGACATTCTTGGCGCGCTGCAGGCGAAGTGACCGGCGGTCCTTGGCGAGTAGCCTGATGGCGTCGGCATGATGAGCCAAAGCCATCTGGGCACGGTGGGAGTGAACACGTGTCAACTCCAGGTCCTTCCGGGTCTCATGAAGCATAAAGTCCAAATGCTGCACATGGATCTTGAGCACCGGGTGCGAAGAGAGGGCCATGGGTTCCCCCATGGTGTCGTGCCTCGCGAAGTGGGCGAAGCGGCTTCCCCGGAGTGCGGCGATGTTCTGTCCACACACCCGAGCAAGTCCCTCCTGAAGGGCGTGAGCAAGACCGTCCACCCAGCTGTATGCCTTGAAGGAGAAAAGGATCCTCTCCGAGATGGGAGGTTCCGAGCTTCCCTTCAAGTCAGCGGTGATCATCCACTGCTGTTCCCCAGTGGGGGTGTTGTGGATCCGGACTCCGTGGAACTTGGGAGGTGGGCGTTCGAGCCTCTCGGACACTAGGTACAAGTCGCGCTCAAACACCAGACTTCCTCCGTTTTCCAGATCGTAGGTCTCCGTCTGGACGTAGGGCTCCATCTGAAAGTGAAATGGATGAGTAAGTTAGAGATGTGAACAAGTGTGGCAAAATTTTAATGGATTTATAAGGAGATGCATAGCTTATTTTTAAGAAGATCTGGTAGAGAAGAAAATGAATAAGTTTTTCATAAATACTCACTTTATTTGTTTTTGAAACTAACATTTTTCTGAACGTCCATTCTAACTAGGGTCTCCTAAGGTCAAACAATGGCTCTGATACCAACTTGTCAACACCCGGATTTTTAAGTCCAGATGCCTATTATGCCATTCATCGCAATCCCAGGAATATTGTTTTTGCGAGACATAATAGCTTGATATCACAACACATCATTTATTACAACACGAAATCGTCTTACAACAAAGGATCACATGATCCAGTCTTAATACAACATAGTGGATCTAGAGATCCTATTACAAAACACATAGCGGAAGCGAAGTAACGGTCGTGGTCCATCTGTTCCACAGGCAACTGTTGACGTCAGGAGCGGTCCTAGTTGTCGTAGACGTTCTGCTGTCCATCTTCCTCGTACAGCTGTTCACCTTCATAGTCTGGCCATTTGAATAGCCAGGGACAAAGCCATGAGTACTTTTAAAGTACTCGCAAACTAATACTAGTGTAAGCACTATTAATTGTGGTAAGGGGGTACTAAGCTCTAGGTTTATTTGCATAAAGCCAAGTTTATTTCATAAACATTTAGTAAAGATGCTTGAATCAAATAGACTATCTCAAGTGGGAACATTAGTGTCATTCCCACAACTCAGTTGTGATTCAATCCCAAATCACCATTCAACTTGCCACAGCAAGTCACCAGTCATATGTCACATTTTTGAAAATGGTCTGATGACGGAACAGTATGGCCTTTCCAATCGTCCGTAACCGTGGACACGGCTATTCGAATAGTTCTACACTCTGCAGAGGTCGTACACTTGTGCCACAATATTTGCAATAATCCGTCAGGGTTAACTGGCCCTGATTTATCATACTCCGTATGCGGACTACCAACCATAACCTTTCACTTATATACTCTAGTACAGGCACCTCTCCCCATGAGCTTGGCCTCCCGGTGAAAACCAACCTGTTAACCCGGGAACTGCACAGGGCTTGGGCCGGACAATTCACCTCATTCACGTCAATTCGCAATATCTCATATTGCTTCGGAGGCAGCCCTTGGCATAACCCCTATGACGCTTGTTTAGAGGGAACCCATACTAAAGCACATAAATTTCTAGTTAAGCCCGTACCCATTTTGGGTATTGTGGGGGTACTTTCAAAATTGGAATGGTATCGCATCCGAACCCAACCATCAGTTTTATATCAAAAATCACCATCTTCTCTTGGTCATATTCACCTTCAAAGTCATTCAATGGAATGAACCATCATTCCAAGGTTTCAACTTCATTTCAAAGTCACATGTTCCCATCTAGAGTAGTCCAACTTTAATTGATCAGCGATAGCCACTAGATGAGGGATGCTATCTAGCCTTGAGTGGTGTAAATCTAAGTCAAATATTGTTCTACTCTAGACCAATTGAATCATGAATCAAAAAGTAAGCTTTGAAAAACCAAAGTTAAAAACTTGTAATGTAAAAACTTGGGATAGGATCATTAAGCATAAATAAAAGGGGGATGAGGCCTTGCTCTTGTAGAGCTTTGCCTTATGGTATCTTGCAAGAATATTAGCTTGCTTGTAGGGGTAATATTACTAATAGCTTGCAGTAGACTAGCTTGCCTTGATTGGTGAAGTGATCAAAGTATTCTTCTTCTTCTTCTTGGTAGAATACCTCCTCCTCTTGATAGTCTCCGGTACTAGCGTCTATAAACGAATACGAGGATACAATCACCAAACAATACTTAAGCACTCTTAATTAGCCTTAGTGGCTCACACAATGATCTAGCATCACTACTTAACATTTATTACAAGATTATGCTAGGGTTTCCTTATTTAATAATAGGAAAATAATTTCCTCTCATTGAATCTTCTTAAGATTTAATTTCTCTTATGAATAATATATGACCTAGGTTGACTAAAGTCAACCTCTTCATACTTATCACTTGAGAAAATGATTTAAATGAGGTTCCATACCTCATGCAACTTAATACTAACCTGGTAATGAATTAATGTCACCAAATAATTTAAGGTGAGGTTACTTGGATTATGATTACTACCTCATATTGTATTACTTGAGAACAAGATTTAAATGAGAGGAGTATCTCTCATATGATTTAACACATAGTGGTGATTTATTTAAAGGACTATTATTGAGGTGTTTTAATATTCTCACATAACCAGGGATGATCCCATGTTGACCAAGGTCAACACTTCATACTTAGTATTTGAGAAAGTGAGTTAAATGAGATTCATCATCTCATGTGATTTAATTAATTTAATTATTATTTAGCTTTAAGATTTATAAGGGAGCAAGTATGAGCTTAGGAAATTAAAGGTCAACACATTACTTCCTATTATTTGAGAAGATAATTTAAAATGAGGTGAGCACCTCATACTGTTTTAGTAACACCTTTTACTGTTTTAATATTATTAATTAATTGAAAGTGAATTTTAATTGTCCATGGGATCTACTTCATATTAATATGTTGGGGACAAGATTTAAATGAGACCAAAGTATCTCATATGATTTAATTAATAGGTTTGAAATATTTAAATACTACTTATGAGCATGATTAAATATTTCAAATAGGAATCTAGGGGTTAATAATATATGTGTTATTAATTCTCATTGAACTATTTGGATTAATAATTTAATTGAGGAATTATGCTTCATATAAGTTAAACTATCATCTAAATGATTTTGAATCTATAAGTAACTAAGCATGAGATTTTCTTGACCAGGGTCAGTACCTCTATTTGAATTACTTAAGATCACCATTTAAATGAGATAGAAGCCCTCATACTATTTAAATAATTCTATGTGTATGTATTAAATATTCTAGAAATGGTTCCATAGCCATTATTTAACTCTAGTTCATGATCATGTAAAACAACCATGCTATATTTTTACATAAACAATTAGATTATGTCTAATGTGATTTATTAGAGTTGGAATTAACTAAAAATCATTTCTAGATAATTTCTAATATTTATTTGAAGTCAGAAAAGTCTCTGCCTTGTTATTTTTATCATTTAAATTTAATTTCAAATTTGGACCTGAGGCCAGTGGCATTGTTTAGATAATTTTATAAGCTTTCCGAATATATAAAATTTGCTAAATTTGGTTCAGTAGATTTTGAACTATTTAAATTTGAAGTAGACATCAGTATTGGATTCAGCTAAACTAATTAAACTCTGTTTGAATTTGTGGGCTGCGGGAAAAGACTTTGGGCCGAAATGATTTGAATGAAGAAAACCGGCCCGTAACGGCGCGGCTGGGTTTGAACGCGGCAGTTGGCGGGAGCGACGTACAAATCTGGAGCGTCCAAGTGATCGGGTGGCTCATCTCCTCCGGCGAGGTTCTAACCCTACCGGCGACAGCGAGGTAGCGAGGGGAGTACCTGGGGCTCCGGCGAGGCTCGGCGAGGCGGGCGTTCGACGTGGAAGACGACGGCGAGGCAGGGTGGTCGCAGGAGGTGCTGCGGTGGTCGGAATCGTCGTCCCCGTTGAGCTACCGTGGCGGCAGACCGATGAAATTCCGGCGAAGCACTAATTGAGGACGGGAGGTGGTCGAGGAGAACAAGGGGAAGGAGAGGAGCAGGTTTGGTGTGGAGAAGCAGGGGGGGCTCTATTTATAGGACGGGAGGTGGCCGTGGGGTGTGGGAGGTCGTCCATGGCGCGGCGCCTGGAGCGGTGAAGGGGCAATGTAGGGGGCGCGCGAGGTAGGCGACGGCTAGGAGAGGCTAGCGCACTTGAGGAGACGACAGAGGAAGGACGGGAGCGTGTTGTCGACGGTGGCGTCCTCGCGGTACGGGAGCGACAGAGGTGCGATCATGGCGATGGCTAGGGCTCTCCCGCGAGGCTATGTGGTTGTCTAGCGGGGGTTCGGGTGCGGTGTAGGGCACGCGTGCACGGGTAAGGCGAGGGAGGACGAGGGCGCAGGCGAGGACGTGTACTGCGGCGTCAGGGCGTGGTCACCGCGCTCACGCGTGCCTGGCACGTTTCTGGGCGCGTCTGGGCACGCGCGTTCCGGCCAATGGAATGCATGGGCGATCGATCAAATGGTACTGGCGTGATCCTTGTGTTCCGAGATGCTTGAAGACAAGGGGAAGAGTTGAGATGGAGGCCTGAGATAGGGATGCCCAAAGGTGGCCGTGGGCACACGGCATAGCTTTGTTTTAGGGTTTTCTTCTCCTCCTCTCACTTCACTTGATCAGGGCTAGCACTAGGGTGAAGCAGGGGTCGTAGGGGAGTGCAATGATCAAAGCTAAAAGAGGTTTAGTGAAGAAACCAGTGGGTAAAAGGGTGACACACAATTCTGGATTATTGCATGCAAGGTGTTCGATGATATGGCCGCATGAAGAAAATTTTAGAATTTTGCAATTCTTTTTGGTGGAGTTCATTTATATAATTAGTGTGTTGGAATGGTGGTGGTGGTGCTCATTTTGGTGAAGGTTTACAAGAATTCCAAAATGTGCTCATCTTCACATAGTTTCAAAGTCTCCACTTGTCAATCTTATTCTGGTCAACCTAGTCAATATTATCCATGATGGTCAACATGAAAGTTGTTGACCTTCATGTGGTCTTGGATGACATGGTCATAGTTGACCAAGTTTGGTTGAAGAAAAGTCAAAGCCAGAGGGGTAAAGAGGGGAACATTTTATAAAGTGACAAAATGACCATTATCACATGTATGTTGAATTTGAGTTTTGCTTTGATTTAATTCTTGATCCAATGATGCAATTGTGTTAGTTTATCATATTGAAGTATTTTAGAAGCAATGGGGCAAGCAAATTTGGCCTTGGTGAAGGATTTGCATTTTGGCATATGTGTATGTGAGTGAATTTTGGGAATTCTCTCCCTATTTGATTTCTATCCATTTGATTTGACTTTGGTTGACTCTAATGTGGTTCTTATGAGTTTAGTAACATTTTAAGAGCATTGAAACTAAATCAAATGGTCTTGTTCAAAGATTTGCAAATTTGGCCTTAATACATAAGAGATGAGGTGTCCAATTTTCATAACTTGTACTAGGGTTGTTCTTGCCTCACTTGGACATGGGTTAGGGTCCATTTAGTGTTATATTAGGTTTAGAGAGGTTTCACACCATTTGGTCAAGGTTTGGGACATAGGTCAATGTTTGGTGAATTGGCTATGTGGCACATAGGCTTATATGCATATGGGGTATTTTATTTTTACTTTGACTTGGTTTGATTCACAATGGTGTTGTGAATTGTTGAAATGATATATGGAGGTGATCCAACCATTCACAACAAGTCCTAGGGTTAGTTTTCTTAAATTCCCTTATTTACTATTTTACTCTCATATGCCTCTATGGCATTTTTAATTTTATATTCTTTGTAGTTTCAACTTAGAAATGATTTAAGAAGTACTATATAAGGTTTATAAAGCTTTTCCAATCCTTTAAGTAAAGTGAAAAGGTCTAGGGTAAATATTTATAATTGTAGCCATAGGCACATATGCCTTTTTCCTATTTAATTTCCTTTTATTTTATTTTCACTAGAATGATGAGAGGAGGGGTGAGTCTTTAGGGTTTAATATTATTTCAAATACTAATAACAAGCAATCATGGCAAGAGCACAAGAATTATGCAAGCTTATTATGTATATCTTAATTTAATAAAAGTTTTTGTTGGTTCCAAAATTTGGAACTAGGGAACTTTGTTTGTTTTGTGTTGTATTTTTCTGGGATGTTACAACCACCTTCCCTGGGACGGGGCCCCCTCCTCCGAGGAGGCGGAGGAGAAGGAGGAGGAGGAAGAAGATGACAGCTCCTCCGACGAGCCGCCGGCCAAGCGCCACGCCCCGGCCCGGAACTCGCGACTTCGGACGTCGATGACGACGACGACGATGAGGACGAGTATAACGAGGGTCCCCGCCTTGGTCGCTACAAAGACGACGACGAGCCGAAGGCGGGGAGAAGCGCCGACTCCTTGCGATGATGACCACGACGCACGAGGGCAGCAACGGCCCCTAGATAGGATCTTAGCCTAGGGCCAGCAGTAGTAGACGGGCAATGTACCCCTAATTCCTTTTGAGAGCAATCAGCTCTTTATGTAAGAAATCTAGTTTATCAATGAAGAATTTCCCCAACTTGATTCTTGCCGACCTTCTTCATGATAATTTAGCCGATTGCCCTTCGTCTGAGCCTGCCACCGTCAACTGGCCGTGCTCAATGAGCGATGAGCACATCGGCCTCTCATGACAAATTCGAGGTAGATCCATCCGGACCTCCAACTCCCGGTCGAGCCACAATCGTGCAAGCCCCGATCCTGGAAATGCAGATCCAACTGAACGGAATGTTGGACTTTAGCGGCATCCTCGTCTTCCGATCCTCTTTGCCTTCAGGAGATCTTAGGACCGTCGTTAGAACAACTCCGATACTGAAGCTAACACTTTTGCGGAACAGGCACTATTCGCCCACAACTGTCCTTGTGATGCTTCATTTCTTTGCAGCCACAACTGGTCCAGAGCCCATCAACGATCGTTGCTTCCTCTCCAAATTCCTCCCATCAACTCCAGCAGTTTCTGCAATAATTCACCATCTCTCAACGAGTTGTGATGCAGAGCAAGCCGATTTCAACCAAATCGGCTCCATAGAACAAGGAACCTTAAGGGCGAGCTGCCCCCGAGCCTCGTCAGGCGAGGATAAGTGGACCAACCGAATGGGCCATCATTGGCTTCCCAACTGTAGTGCTGTGTTAGCTGAATTCCACAAAATCGGCTCTCCAGATCATCGATGTTTCAGAGCGAGCTGCCCCCCGAGCTACTCCAGCTTTTCATTAAAACAGGGCAGAACGCTTACGCTCAAAGAGCGGCACCAAGAGTTTTCGGAAGGATCAGCAACTCCCTTCCAAGAAGCCTCAACGTAGTGGCCCTTCAACCCCTCCCGGCTCCATTCCCTGCCTTGCTGCTTTGATTGGCTCATCATCTTGGGCAACCGATGCAGCTTCTGGTGAGAATGGTCCAGCTCCAGGAGATCATCGGATGATCATCGGCTGTTCTCATGATCCTAACCTGATCTGCATGCTTACGCAGGCGCTGCTGATCTTGATGATTTGCTAATGGAGCCACCAACTGTATTCCTTGAGTCGATGGCCATGCACGGCTTTGAATTCTTAAGTCGATGTCTACGCATCGGTGTGCTCGCCTCGATTTCGATTTTGCGGCCGATTTGTTTACGTATCGGCCCCCATACTTGAGCTGCTCTGCTGGACATTTGACATCCGTTCCCAGCTCCGTATCCTCGTATCTCATCCATCTATGTGCCCCCCGAGCCGATTCTGTCAAGTAATTGATGGCATCGGCTCTTCAGGCATCTGTTGGATCAATGCTGAACACAGACAAGGTATGTTGAGGATAATTTTGGCCGATTGCGGGAATCGGCCTCCTTCCGTTGCAATGCTTTGGCGATGATTTGCAACTTCTCGGATTTCCACTAGCTACGTGGCATGTTGGAGATGAGATCCTTTGCTTTTCATTTTGAGGGCCGATCTCAGGATCGCCTTGCCACGTATGTCCAATGTCTTGGACTTGCTACTCCGTCCGGGTCACGGATATCATGTTTGTATCAGCCGATGCCTGCATCGGCTTTCGCCTGCTTTGGGCGCCATACTTTCTTTGGCGGGCGCGCCTTCGTTCAATCGTTTGCTGAATTTTCACGGCCAGATCGGGCCGTGCTCTTCTCAACGTGTGACAGCAATGTGCCTCGGCTTCTTCCAAGTTTCGCAGCCGTTGCACCCTACGCTTCTGAGAATGGCTGAGTCCATCAGGGCACCACCTTGGTCGGTGATACCTATCTTCTTCTCCATCCGACTCCTCAAAGTCTTCTTCTTGAGATGACTCACTGTTTGTTATGTGGTGGGAGGGGTCCCGACGCTCGAACACTGAAACTTCATTTGTCCTTCCCCGCTGTTTGCATTCTGGGCAATTCTCGATTGTTGGTAATCGGCTCATTCCTGAGTCCAATGTTTGAAGAAAGGACAGTCCCAATGCCTATCCATGTCATCTTGCTCCCTTGACCTCCCTCCGCGACGTTCGTACCCGTCGTTGTTGCCGCTGGCTGACGATACCCCCTTTCGCATCAGACCGACGATATCCATCGGTCGTCGTCGCAGCGACGCGGCCGTACTGCTGCTCGTATTTGTTGAGGAGATGCACGGATAATGGGCGTTGATACCGTATGCTTCTCACCTCCTCCTCGGTTAGGTACCGTCTATCGTCGTCTTGGGGCCGGTCGCGTGGAACGGCCTCCTCTTTATCTTTGCCACGAGAGTGGCTGCTCTCTGCTTTGTCCACGCCATGGCGGATCACAAACCCTGCCATATTGACATCGAAAGAGAACCCTGGCTCTCTTATGGAGTGGCTTAGGTCCACCATGTTGACGTCCGGAAACGGACGCATGTCTACCTTCATGGCAAACTGTCCGAAAGTTAATCGGCCTGATTCTATCGCCATCTGAATTTGTGCGCGCAATACTTTGCAGTCGTTGGTGGTGTGCGTGAACGTATGATGCCATTTGCAGTATGGCCTTTTGTTCATCTCCTGCGCCGTAGGGATCTTGTGGCCTTCGGGTAGCTTCAACTGTTTCTCTTTCAGTAGCAGATCGAAGATCTGTTCAGTCTTGGTCACGTCAAAGTCCAACCCTCTTGGAGGCCCTGGCGGGTTCACCCATTTGCAGGACACAGGTACTGGCGTCCGAGTCCACTCGGCTACCGCAACTTCCTGATCTTCCGCAGAATCTTCATCTTCATCGGCATTGACCAGGCTGATCGCGCGCTTGAACTTGTCCTGTACAGCTTCTGATGGCGCGTTCATATAAGGTCAGCTCACTCACCAGCGCCAACGATTTGTACCCACTTGGAACGTCAGATTTGAATGACGCTTGCAAGGCCTGCCACGGTTGTGCGTTGCTTCTTTCGCTTATATGAACCGAATAGATCGGTTCTTTGACAACTTAAACGTTGGATGTACTCAGAGACTGTCTCTCCTCGCTTCTGCCGAACCTGTAGTTCGGCAATACCAAATGGTATTGTACATGGAATTGTTCCTCCAGCTGCTTCCATGATTGCACTGAATTTGGCTGCAACGAGGTGTACCATCCAAAAGCTGGACCGGTGAGGGATTGCGAGAAGAACCTCACCCGTAGCTGATCCGATGCCGAAACCATGCCCAACTGGGCCAAGTATCGGCTCACGTGCTCGATGGAGCTAGATCCTTCTGACCCACTGAATTTGTTGAAGTCCGGAAGCCGGTACTTGGGTGGTAGTGGGATCAGGTCGAACTCATTGGGGTACGGCTTGGAATAGCCGATTATCTTCTTCTTCGGCAAGATGCCGAACTGATCTCTCAGGACTGCGCTGATCTGATCTGCGGTGGAGGTAGTGGCAGCTGAGCTTTCCTGGACTGGTGCAGTGGTATACTTGGCTAGCCACGCTTGTTTCTCAGCTTCTGCTCCTAAACTCCCCGCTGCTGCAGTCGTTCTTCCTGCCGGAACAATTGCTCCTGCTCCGGCAATCCCTCCTGGTGGAGCCTGGATCGCCTGCGTCCAGTTGTTGCAGTCCGGCACATACGTGCACACGTATCCGTGTGGGATTTCCTTGGGCGGGTCATGCAAGAACTGATAGTCGCCCGGGTCACCCCCAACTTTGTAGACGACGTATGCCGGTGAGCCTTGTTGCTGTGGAGCCGCCGTTGCGTACGGCAGAGGTGGCCTGGTGTGGAGTTGCATCTCTCCCTGGTGAGTCCCTAGAACAGGTCCTGAAGGGGAGTACCGACGCTCCATGATCTCTTGCACCACACGGAGCGCAACGCGCTCCAAAGTGTTCACCAGGCTCTCAGAGTGCCGATGCAGTGAATGGGCCACCATGTAGTTGATCTCCTGACGCAGGGCTCTGGTACGTTCCTCTGAAGGGAGAGACAGATCCACCCCTTCAAGGACGCCTTGTGGCGTGAATCCTTTGAACCTGATGCCGTGCGAACGGGTCTTCTCAAAGGAGCCGATGAGTTCGGCTTCAACGATGGCCTTCAGCTCATCGTACTTCTTCTTATGATCAGGAGGAAGATCCTCGTATGTGATCTGTTCCTCCGCCATCTCGGATGCCGATGTTGACGTGGATGTTGCAGAAGATGTCCGGGCGTGCCAGAATGTGTTACCCTCCAAAACCCACCGACGGGCAATGGCTGAGCAACACGAAGAGCCGGGAAGCTCCCAGGGCCGCTTAGTGGATCCCTGGCACCTCGCGTCGTCCCGCAAATCTTCTGGCCAACGTCCTGGCGGTTGCTAGGGCGTGCCACCTGACCTAGACCCGATCAGGAAGGTGTTAGTGCTTCGATTGTTCCTGCATGGTAGACACGTAAACATTAAATACGAGCCCTATCGGCTCTCAGGTTTCCCTGTGGATCGGCTCAAAGAGCCGATCGCCCCATGTTTCACGTTGGATTTACAATGGCATGGGGATCCTGCTTGATCAGGACAAAGCTAAAACGATCCACGACAGTTTAGGGTTTTCACCGCATAACCGGAACGTCCTACGTGTGATCGGGCCTAGCAGCTACGGAAGACGATGCAAACCACCCCTACGAGAGGCCTAAAAACCAACATAACGTCGATTCCCGGAACATCCCTCGCAGGGACGGTGAACAACATCTAGCGCACTACCGGATCCTCCGACCCCAGCGTAAGGCCTAACTATGCAGATATTAAACTAATCCTTGCGGAGCAAGGAGCAACTATAACGGATCGGATCTACTAAGTAACGAACAAGCAAGATGCTGCCCTTACGTCTGGATAGACGTAAGGGCAGCTAGGTGTCGAGGGACGGCATTGCCACGCAGATATGCACGTGAAAGCATCAATGCAAGCCCCTAAACACCTAAGGATAAATAGTACTGCTCGCCATCAACAAGGCTTCAGCACGAGCAGTACAAGGTTAACGAATAAACGTATACTGCCTAGATCGCTAGATGCGATCTAGGCAGCATGGTGCTTACCCGGGAGAAACCCTCGAAGAAAGGGGTGGCGATGCGCCTGATTTGTGTTGGTTGAACGATGATTGTCCTCCTTTTCCGATAACCCTAGATACATATTTATAGTCCAAGGGACTTTCTAATTGAGGCGTGCACCTAACCGTGCACGGGCCAGACTCTATCTCTTTAATCTAAATTACAATGCGATCTACTATATTACAGATACACGGGCCACTTAGCCCAAACTCTTAGCGCAAGGCCGCTTCGAAGATGCTCCACGTGTACGTCCTTCAAGCCCATCTTCACTTACGGCCCATCTCCTGATTTGGCCAAAATCGGGTGGTAACACATGCCCCCCTGGTTTTGATAATGATAATTGCAAAACCATCTGTCTCCTTCGAAGGGTCATGTCGTGGCAGAACCGTCGCAGTTTTCTTCATGATGACGTCTTGCCTCCTTGCTGGCCGCGCCGCCCTATGGTTGGGCACCCTGTGGCCCCACTTCGTCTCGTCTTCGTCTGGAAAGCTCCGTGGAAAATAAGACCCGGGCGTTGGATTTCGCTCCACCTGTGAATATTTCCTTTGTAGGACTTCTAAAACCAAAACAGCAGAAACAGAATCGGCGCTTCCGCATCTTGTTAATAGGTTAGTGCGGAAAATGCATAATAATGATGTAAAGTATGTATAAAACATGTGAGTATTGTCATAAAAGTATCATGAACATAAGAAATTATAGATACGCTGGAGACGTATCAAGCATCCCTGTTAGTTCCCACTCACTTCTAGCAGGTAAACCATAACAACAATAATTTCAAGTGACGGAAAAGTTCCCGCTGAACTCAAGGGCACATGCACCGGCGGAACTCCATTTTTATCGGGTCCGGCCTCTCATGTGGGCCATACAGAGCAGCTGCCATTTTCTAGTACAAGAGAGAATACGAAGCTGAATACACTGTAACAACAATTAAGTGCCTCTCCCCATCCGAGCGACCAACAACCACATCACGCGGCCGTCGTTTCTCGATGTTCCCCAGGCGGGCAAAATCCTAGACACGTATGGGCTGGGCGTGAGCAGCGCGCACGGCGTCTCGCGCGCGTTCCGCGTCAACCTCGTTGGCGGCCTCCACCAGCCACGCCGGCGCCCATCCCCGGATGAGCTCAACCTCGTGCACAAGTTCTCGTCTCCAAGTTAGGCGCCGCCTCTACGTTGTGTCGTGCCTACTATACTCCCCCGAAGCCGGACCCAAACTCAACGCGGTCACCGCGCTGCTCAACATGTTCATTTTGGACGCAACAAGAAGCGAATCATGAACGCGCACGTCCCGTGGCGCTATGACAACGCCGCCGCTGTCCTCAACCAGGGCGGGGCGGCCTGGCGAGCTCGGCGACGGGGAGTGATGTCGAGAGGGCGTTTTTCACTCGCGTCGGTCTCCACGAGGGGGTGCACGGCGCGGAGTCCAGGCGCAGCACGGCGCTGGAGGCGGAGCAGGCGGCGACGCCGGCGGCTCGTGTCGAGCACGTCGAGCCTCGGCGAGCACGAGGGCGCATGCGCGCTGCCGCTTCTGCCACACAAGGGCGTCACGCCGGGCCGTCGGGGCGGGCATCGCTGCTCCTCTCGTCGCGTCGCGCATCGCGCTGCTCCACTTCTCGGCTCCACGAGGGCGCGCGGACGTCGGCATCGGGCCCGCGTCGGGCGGTGCGCTGGCTCCAAATCGCGAGGCTGCCAGGGCCGCGCGACGAGCAGGTCGCGCGGGCGAGAATCAAGCGAGAGCGCAGGGAGGGAGACGCCACGGCGCAGTCGCAGGCGTCGGTGCTGCTCCTCTGCCCTCCCGCGCACCGCATGTCTCTGTCGAGCTGGCCACGGTGGCGGCCGTGAGCTTCCGGAGTCGCTGGCACTCCAACAAGACCGACGAATTCGCAGCGAGCCCCCGCGCCGTCTTCAACTCTGTCGCTGCAGCCTGTCCAGATGACGCTGCAGTTCGTTTCAAGATCGTTTTACTTTATTAATTATCTATTGCCCACATATGTATTATGTGTCAATTTGTTGCCGTTTATACGCCAAAAACGTCTCCCAAGCGCCGACCTGCCCACAGCTTCGGACTAATGAAAGGCTGCTGCTCCTGTGGATCACATGCCAGTTCCATTAGTCCACTTCCTCGAAGTGACATGCTACCAACATAACCTTGATCAACATTATTGTAAAGCATGAGATGAATGGAGTGATTCAAAGCAATAGATTGCTAACAAAGAGATAAAACGTATCTATAATTTCCGATGTTCCATGCTTGTTTTATGACAATACCTATATGTTTTATTTATGCTTTTTCCGGAACTAACCTATTAACAAGATGCCACAAGGCCGCTCCCGTTTTCTCGTTGTTTTTGGTTCCGTAAAGTCTGTTCGGGCAACATTCTCTAATTCGACGTAAAACGAAGACCCAACATCTTATTTTTCCCTTTAACCTTCCGTAAAGTCGTAGTGGGACTGTGAGGGGAGCCCCCGGGGGCCCCACATGTGGTGGCCACGCCGGGCTCCACCCCCGGCCGCGCTCGCCTAGTGTGAGGAGGCCCCGTGGCCCCTCCGACTCCGACTCTTCGCCTATTTAAAGGTCCCTGACCTATAACTTCGATACCGATTGACGAAACTCCAGAAAAGCTCCAGGGCGCCGCCGCCATCGCGAAACTCCAATTCGGGGGACAGAAGTCTCTGTTCCGGCACGCCGCCGGGACGGGGAATTGCCCCCGGAGCCATCTCCATCGACACCACCGCCATCTTCATCGCCATCGCTGTCTCCCATGATGAGGAGGGAGTAGTTCTCCCCCGAGGCTGAGGGCTCTACCGGTAGCTATGTGGTTAATCTCTCTCTGTACTCCAATACAATGATCTCATGAGCTGCTTTACATGATTGAGATCCATATGATGAGCTTTGTATCGCTACTAGTCTATGTGCTACTCATGTGATGTTATTGAAGTAGTCTATTCCTCCTGCATGGTGTAATGGTGACAGTGTGTGCATCGTGTGGTTCTTGTCGTAGGCTATGATCATAATCTCTTGTAGGTTATGGAGTTAATTATCACTATGATAGTATTGATGTGATATATTCCCCCTTTCATAGTGTAATGATGATAGTGTGTATGTGATGACCCACAAGTATAGGGGGTGTATCGTAGTACTTTCGATAAATAAGAGTGTCGAACCCAACGAGGAGCAGAAGGTGTTGACAAGCAGTTTCGATGAAGGATTCACTGTAAATGCTCATAGACAAGTATTCAGGGGGTTTTGATATTGCAGATAAATAAAGTACAAGTAAATAAAATGCGAGAGAAATAATTGCAGCGAGTGGCCCAATCCTTTTTAGCACAAAGGACAAGCCGGTTTGTTTACTTATAATGACCAAACGTTCTTGAGGACACACGGGGATTTTAGTCTAGTGCTTTCGCTTCATACGGCTGATTAATCTTCATTGTTTTGATAAGTGTTGTGTGGGTGAACCTATGCTAATGCACCGCCCTTCCTAGGACTAATACATACTTGTGATTATACCCCTTGCAAGCATCCGCAAATACAAGAAAGTAATTAAGATAAATCTAACCACAACCTTAAACTCTGAGATCCTGCTATCCCTCCTGCATCGATATACCAACGGGGGTTTAGGTTGTCACTCCGGCAACCCCACAATTAGCAAACGAATACAAGATGCACTCCCCTAGGCCCATAAAGGTGAAGTATCATGTAGTCGACGTTCACATGACACCACTAGAAGAGTAACACCACAACTTAAATATCATAACATTGAATACTACTCAACAATAATTCACTACTAACATTTAGACTTCACCCATGTCCTCAAGAACTAAACGAACTACTCATGAGACATCATATGGAACATGATCAGAGGTGATATGATGATGAATAACAATCTGAACATAAACCTTGGTTCAATGGTTTCACTCAATAGCATCAATAACAAGTAGTAATCAACACCGGGAGAGTTTCCCCTATCAAACAATCAAGATCCAACCCAAATCGTTACAGCGGTGACGAGATGCAGCGGTGGAGATGGCGGTGTAGATGGTGGAGATGATGATGATGATGATGGAGATGATGTCCAGCTCGATGATGATGGCGATGGCGTCGATTTCCCCCTCCGGGAGGGAATTTCCCCGGCGATTCCTGCCCGCCGGAGAGCTCTTTTCTCTCTGGTGTTTCTCCGCCCCGCAGAGGCGATTCGTCAATTCTCCGTAACTCCCAGAGGCTTAGGTTTTCGGGACGAAGAAGTACGCGAAGGAGAGGCGGCCAGAGGGAGCTGTGGGCCCCCTCCCCACAAGGCGGCGCGGCCAGGCCTGGGCCCGCGCCGGCCTATGGGGGGGCCCATGGTGGCTCCTCCCGGCTCCTCCTTTTGGCTCCCTTCGTCTTCTGGAAAAATAGGATTTTCCGTATAAATTCCGTCAATTGTTGATCTTCAGAAATATGGTGTCCTGACGGTGCTTTTTCCAGCAGAATCCTGACTCCGGTGAATAATTCTCCAATGATCACGAAACATGCAAAATAGATGAAATAACATAAGTATCATCTCTAAATATGAAATATATCAATGAATAACAGCAAATTATGATATAAAATAGTGATGCAAAATGGACGTATCAACTCCCCCCAAGCTTAGACCTCGCTTGTCCCCAAGCGAAACTGAGCTCGATAAACAAGACCACATGTTTATGGAGTGAAGAGTCGATAAATAAAATACGGACAAGAAGCATCATATTGATTCACACAAGATATTCTAGTAAATTTCTTCATATAACTCAACTTGAAATAAGTAAAGAGAAATCACAAATAGAGGTGCATAGGAAATCATGATTGGTTATGGCAAACTTTGTTCTTGGTCAGAGAACTACTAACGGATTGCACTTATCTTCTAAACAAAGCTTTCATATTAGAATTTATATAGCAGGGCTTTCATTCTCAATCATAACAATCTCCTCATAATCATTGATAACTTTCAAAGTCATATTCATTCAGATAAAATTTGTACTAAACAAGAAAGCATAAAAGACATGATTAACTAAATCATAGCATAAATGGTTGGTTCACAACAACTCAATTGCTTGCTTAAGATAGAGGGAAATAGGTTTACTGACTCAACATAAAAGTAAAAGACAGGCCCTTCGCAGAGGGAAGCAGGGATTAAATCATGTGCTAGAGCTTTTTAAGTTTTGAAATCATATAAAGAGCATAAAAGTAAGATTTTGAGCGGTGTTTGTTGTTGTCAACGAATGGTAGTGGGTACTCTAACCCCCTTGCCAAACGAACCTTCCAAGAGCGCTCCCATGAGGGACGGCATCTCTACCAGCAAGGTAGATCATCCCCCTTCTCTTTGTTTACACATGTATTTTAGTTTTATTATGGATGACACTCCCCCAACCTTGGCTTTCTCAATCCATGGCTAACCGGATCCTCGGGTGCCTTCCAACATTCACATACCATGGAGGAGTGTCTATTGCAAAATTAAGTTGCTTACTGATAAATCAGGGCAAAACATGTGAAGAGAATTATTAATGAAAGTTATTAATTGGGGCTGGGAACCCCGTTGCCAGCTCTTATTGCAAAATTATTGGATAAGCGGATGTGCCACTAGTCCATTGGTGAAAGTCCGCCCAACAAGATTGAAAGATAAAACACCACATACTTCCTCATGAGCTATAAAACATTGACACAAATAAGGAGTAGTATAGTTTGAATTATTTAAAGGTAGCACATGAAGTATTTACTTGGAGTGGCGCAAAATACCACATAGTAGGTAGTTATGGTGGACACAAATGGCATGGGTTTGGTCTAAGGTTATGGATGTATGAGAAGCATTCCCTCTCAATACAGGTTTTTGGCTAGCAAGGTTTGATAGCAAGCATAAAGGTTGAGGGAAACAAACAAATATACATGTGATAGAAACAATCATGCATCTTTCTCATAAGCACAAGCAATTTTAACTTCAGAATACTAACTCATTAGCATAAAGATAATAGAGTAATATATCTACATGTATTTCTCTCTTCTATTTAAACATCAAGATGTTGTTGCTATTGACCAATGCTAAGTTTGCCAAAACCAAATAGATTTACTTAATGCTCCCAAAGTGATATCAATACTAATGTCAAGAGCAATCATATAATGGAGATTGCAAACTAAAATAAGGTGTGCAAAAAGTAAATGATAAGACTTCTCATTAATATTCCATAACGATAACTCACACCAACGGATACATAGATAACCAACTAAGAGAGATACTTCCACATTGCAAACTATTCCATATGATAACTTCCCTACTCATGATATGACACTACTTGATAGTAAAAGATAAAGGTAGTGATGATGTGATACCGCGGCACTCCCCCAAGCTTGGAACAAACCAAGGGGATGCCAATACCGATGATGAATTACTCCTTCGGCGGTGATGGTGGATTCTTCTCGACAAGCTTCTTAACAAGTTCCTTTAAATCCTCAATCTCATAGGTGAGGTTGCGAATCAGCTCCGAGTTGTGCTCAACGCGGCTCATAAGCATGTCAGATGGCGAGTCCCAACTCTTAGAGTTGTTTCCCCACCCTTCAGCTTCAGGTTTCATCTCTCCTGCAATGTTAGAACGATCTATATCCCAACCACTTGGCAACACTACCTTGGGGGTCCTTTCAGTTTGACGATCGTAGATTAGATTGCGGTAAGGGTTGTAATTGCTCGGAGAAGATGTCCTTGGAGCCAAGTAATGACGTGGAACTCCTCCTCCGGTAGCGATCCGTGCACTTCTCTTGGTGTTGGACGGATTTGATATCACGCCAATGCTTGCAATGGTGGCACGCGGGTGTACTCGCGGAATTTCCTCCACTTCTTCCTCATCCTCGCTCGCGACTTCTTCCTTCAATTCAGGGTCTTGAATATCTTCCTCCAAAGGTCCCTTGTCTTTGTTGTTGGAGACCATGGTGCTTCTAGATCAAAACAAATCTGGCAGAAAACAGCTCGAAACAAAACACGACGAGAAAACGATATACGGACCTCCAGGGGTCCGGGGGATTATATAGCAAATATTTTTACGACAAAAGGAAGGTTCCAGGCCGAAAACGAGTGGAAACGGGACGCCGAGGGGCTGTCCCCATAGGGCGGCGCGGCCAGGGTGGGGCCCGCGCCGGCCTATGGTGACGGGCCCTCGCGCGTCTCTTCCACTCCGTTTCGATCCCGTAATTTTTCATATTTTCCAAAAACAGCAGAAATATTGTTCGGAAAGCTAAACGCGGACTTTTTATTACTAAAACTGTTACCTATTCAAAGTCGGACTCTGCAGGACTGTCAATTTGATCTTTGATGAAAGCTTCCGGAGTTATCACTTGAATAATATCAATATCTTCATTATAAGAATCTCCAGAAATATAATGCTTGAGTCTTTGTCCATTCACTACTTGTGTGGCGTTACCTTCCAAAGAGCTAATTTTTATTGCTCCTGAACGATATACCTCCTCAATAACATATGGTCCTTCCCATTTTGAGAGTAATTTCCCTGCAAAAAATCTGAGACGAGACCGATACAATAGAACTTTATCTCCAACATTAAATTCTCTTTTAATAATTCTTCTATCATGCCACTTCTTAACTTTCTCCTTAAAAAGTTTAGCATTTTCATAAGCTTCATTTCTCCATTCATCTAAAGAACTCAATTGTAGCAACCTCTTCTTACCGGCAAGTTTAAAATCTTTATTAAGTTCTCTTACAGCCCAATAAGCTTTGTGCTCTAGTTCTAAAGGTAAATGACAAGCTTTTCCATAAACCATTTTATAAGGAGACATTCCCATAGGATTTTTATAAGCAGTTCTATAAGCCCACAATGCTTCCTTTAACTTACTAGCCCAATTCTTTCTAGATTTATTAACAGTCTTTCCCAAGATAGCTTTAATTTCTCTATTTGATAATTCTACTTGCCCACTAGTTTGAGGATGATAAGCTGAAGCAATTCTATGATTAATACCATATTTGGCAAGAGTTTTTCTAAAACCACCATGAATAAAATGAGAACCTCCATCAGTCATAATATATCTAGGTACTCCAAATCTAGGAAATATAACATCTACAAGCATTTTTATAGAGGTCTCACCATCAGCACTTTTTGTAGGTATAGCTTCTACCCATTTAGTAACATAATCAACAACGACAAGTATATGAGTGTTACCTTCTGAAGAAGGGAAAGGACCCATGAAGTCGAATCCCCAACAATCAAATGGTTCAATAACAAGAGTATAATTCATAGGCATTTCATTGCGTCTAGAGATATTACCAACTCTTTGACATTCATCACAAGATAAGATAAACTTCCTTGCATCTTTGAAAAGTGTTGGCCAATAAAAACCTGATTGTAGAACCTTTTGTGCGGTTCTATCTCCGGCGTGATGTCCTCCATAAACACTACCATGGCATTTACTCAATATCTCTTGTTGTTCATATTCTGGGACACATCTTCGCATAATACCATCCACTCCTTCTTTATATAAGTGTGGGTCATCCCAAAAATAATGCCTCAAATCATAAAAGAATTTCCTCCTTTGCTGAGCTGAAAAGGTTGGAGGCAAATACTTCGAAACAATAAAGTTAGCATAATCAGCATACCAAGGGCTCTCTCGCGAGCTCACCTTTATTACAGCCAATTGTTCATTTGGAAAACTATCATTAACAGGAACAGGATCATAAGCAATATTTTCCAATCTAGACAAATTATCAGCAACAGGATTATCAGCACCTTTCCTATCTACAATATGTAAATCAAATTCTTGCAAAAGAAGCACCCATCTAATAAGCCTTGGCTTAGCATCTTTCTTTTCCATAAGGTACCTAATCGCAGCATGATCAGTATGAATTGTGACTTTTGAATCAACAATATAGGGTCTAAACTTGTCACATGCAAAAACTACGGCTAATAACTCTTTCTCAGTTGTAGCATAATTTCTTTGAGCAGCGTCTAGAGTTTTACTAGCATAATGAATAACATTTAATTTTTTATCTACTCGCTGTCCAAGGACAGCACCTACAGCAAAATCACTAGCATCACACATAATTTCAAAAGGTAAATTCCAATCAGGCGGTTCAACTATAGGAGCAGTTGTTAAGGCTTTCTTTAGAGTTTCAAAGGCTTCCTTACAATCATCATCAAAAACGAAAGGTACATCTTTTTGAAGAAGATTAGTAAGAGGCTTTGAAATTTTAGAGAAATCTTTAATAAACCTCCTATAAAAACCAGCATGACCAAGAATACTACGAATACCTTTAACATCCCTAGGATAGGGCATCTTCTCAATTGCTTCAACTTTAGCTCTATCAACTTCAATACCTCTTTCAGAAATTTTATGTCCCAATACAATTCCTTCATTAACCATAAAGTGACATTTCTCCCAATTAAGAACAAGGTTAGTTTCTTCACATCTCTGCAAAACTTTATCAAGGTTTCGCAAGCAATTATCAAATGAATTCCCATAGACAGAAAAATCATCCATGAATACCTCAACAATCTTTTCACAAAAGCCATGAAAAATAGCAGACATGCATCTTTGAAAAGTAGCAGGAGCATTACATAAACCAAAAGGCATACGCCTATAAGCATAAGTTCCATAGGGACAAGTGAAAGTGGTTTTCTCTTGATCTTAACAGCAATTTGTGAAAACCCAGAATATCCATCAAGAAAACAGAAATGTGTATTTTTAGACAACCTCTCTAACATTTGATCAATAAAAGGTAAAGGGTAATGATCTTTCTTAGTAACTTTATTAACTTTTCTAAAATCAATGCACATTCTATACCCTACAACTACTCTTTGAGGAATAAGCTCATCATTATCATTAGGCACAACAGTTATACCTCCTTTCTTAGGAACACAATGCACAGGACTAACCCATCTACTATCAGCAATAGGATATATAATACCTGCTTCAAGGAGTTTTAATACCTCATTTCTTACCACATCCTTCATCTTGGGAATTAGACGACGCTGATGTTCAACAACAGGTTTTGCACCATCTTCTATATTAATAGCATGTTGGCAAATAGCAGGAGAAATCCCCTTCAAATCATCAAGAGTATAGCCAATAGCTCCTCGGTGCTTCTTCAATATTTCCAATAACCTTTCTTCCTCGATATCTGAAAGCTTAGCACTAATAATAACAGGATATGTTTTCTTCTCATCAATATAAGCATACTTAAGATTATCAGGTAATGGTTTCAAATCAAATACAGGATCTTCCTTTGGTGGTGGTGTTACACCTAAATCTTCAACCGGTAAGTCATGTTTAAGAATAGGTTGACGAAGGAAAATTTCATCAAGCTCATCCCTTTCTTCCCTAAAAACTTCACTCTCACTATTTTCCAAATGTTGCTGCAAAGGATTACTAGGAGCAAGAGCAATAGATGCACATTGTTCAACTCTAAAATCTTCATTAGGCAAATCAGCTTTATAAGGAGTTTTGGCAAATTTAGAGAAGTTAAACTCATAAGATTCACCAGCAAATTTAGTAACAATTTTCTCTTTCTTGCAATCTATAATAGCTCCACATGTATTTAGAAAAGGTCTACCAAAAATAATAGGACAAAACTTACTAGCAGCAGAACCAAGTACCAAAAAGTCAGCAGGATATTTAATCTTACCACATAGAACTTCAACATCTCGAACAATACCAATGGGAGAGATAGTTTCTCTATTAGCTAGCCGAATAACCACATCAATATCTTCAAGTTCACAAGAACCAATTTCATGCATAATTTCCGTGTAGAGCTCATAAGGAATGGCACTAATACTTGCACCAATGTCGCATAAACCATAATAACAATGATCACCAATTCGAACAGAGAGAACAGGAACACTGGCTTTCATAGACTTATTAGGATGCGAAACAATATTAGAAGCATCTTCACAAAAAATAATATGACCATCTTCCACATTTTCAGTAACAAGATCTTTAACTATTGCAACAGCAGGTTCAACTTTTATTTGTTCTTCAGGTTCTATGGGTTTCTTTGCACTTTTATTAACTACACTAGTTATAACAGAATACTCCTTCATTTTAGCAGGGAAAGGAGTTTTTTCAATATAAGCTTCAGGAAGAACATGATCAACAGTTTTAATTTCAATACATTTACCTTTAGGTGAATCAACTTTATCTTTATATGGTTCATGATACTTATCAAAATTCTTCCTAGGCAATTCAAAATGAGAGGCAAAGGCTTTATAAATATTTGCAACAACTTGAGAGTCAAGACCATATGTAGCACTCATATTACGATATTCATCAGTATCCATAAAAGTTTCAATGCATTCATAATTATAATTTATACCTGACACTCTACCTTTGTCGTTCTCCCATCCTTCAGTATTTTCTTGGATTCGATCAAGAAGGTCCCATTTAAACTCTTCTTTATTGCGCGTGAATGATCCAGAACAAGAAGTATCCAGCAAGGTTTTATCTTGAAAAGAAAGTCTTGCATAGAAATTATCAATGATAATATTACCAGGAAGCTCATGAATGGGGCATTTGAGCATTAAAGACTTCAATCTCCCCCACGCTTGGGCAATACTCTCTCCATCATGAGGCCAAAAATTATATATACGGTTGCGGTCTTTGTGAATTTCACTTGGAGGATAGAATTTAGAGTAAAATAGAGGCACAATATCCTTCCAATCAAGAGAACGCCCATCCTTCAACAGTTTATACCAATGCGCCGCTTTACCAGATAGCGACATAACAAATAATTTCTTCCTAACTTCATCCATTGAAATACCTGCACATTTGAATAACCCGCATAATTCATGTAAAAACGGGAAGTTTCCCCTATCAAACAATCAAGATCCAACCCAAATCGTTACAGCGGTGACGAGCGGTGGAGATGGCGGTGTAGATGGTGGAGATGATGATGATGATGATGGAGATGATGTCCAGCTCGATGATGATGGCGATGGCGTCGATTTCCCCCTCCGGGAGGGAATTTCCCCGGCGGATTCCTGCCCGCCGGAGAGCTCTTTTCTCTCTGGTGTTTCTCCGCCCCGCAGAGGCGGCTCTGTCAATTCTCCGTAACTCCCTGGGGCTTAGGTTTTCGGGACGAAGAAGTACGCGAAGGAGAGGCGGCCAGAGGGGGCTGTGGGCCCCCTCCCCACAAGGCGGCGCGGCCAGGCCTGGGCCCGCGCCGGCCTATGGGGGGGCCCATGGTGGCTCCTCCCGGCTCCTCCTTTTGGCTCCCTTCGTCTTCTGGAAAAATAGGAATTTACGTGTAATTTCCGTCAATTGTTGATCTTCAGAAATATGGTGTCCTGACGGTGCTTTTTCCAGCAGAATCCTGACTCCGGTGAATAATTCTCCAATGATCACGAAACATGCAAAATAGATGAAATAACATAAGTATCATCTCTAAATATGAAATATATCAATGAATAACAGCAAATTATGATATAAAATAGTGATGCAAAATGGACGTACAGTGTGTATGCTATGTTAGTACTCGGTTTATTTTGCAAAGATCTATTATGCTCTAAGGTTACTTAAATATGAATGCCGAATGTTGTGGCGCTTGTTAACTCCGGCTTGAGGGAGCTCTTGTAGCCCTACACAACGAATGGTGTTTGTCATCCAACAAAGAGTGTATGTAGCACAAATGAGAGAAGTTATTTATTTATTATGTGATCAATGTTGAGAGTGTCCACTAGTGAAAGTATGATCCCTAGGCCTTGTTTCCAATACTGCAAACACCGCTTACTTACTGTTCTACTGCATGTTTACTCGCTGCCATATTTTATTCAGATTGCTATTACCACTCATATACATCCATACTACTTGTATTTCACTATCTCTTCGCCGAACTAGTGCACCTATACATCTGACAAGTGTATTAGGTGTGTTGGGGACACAAGAGACTTCTTGTATCGTGATTGCAGGGTTGCTTGAGAGGGATATCTTTGACCTCTTCCTCCCTGAGTTCGATAAACCTTGGGTGATCCACTTAAGGGAAACTTGCTGCTGTTCTACAAACCTCTGCTCTTGGAGGCCCAACACTGTCTACAGGAAAAGAAGCGTGAGTAGACATCAAGCTATTTTCTGGCGCCGTTGCCGGGGAGGTAAGGTAAAAGGTATTCACATCCTCCGACTACTAAGTTATTTCTTAGCATTGTTGCCGGTGTGTGAGTGCTCGAAGCTATCTCCTTTAGACTCTGCAATTGCGACTTTTTGTTTCTTGTTTTTATTTTCACTAGTTAGGCATAATGGAAAACAACAAAAAAATTAGTGAGCTTTTTAATCTTTTTCCTGATTTAGAATTGTTTGATGCGAAAATTAAAAAACCTATGGAACCTTATTTGCATGCTAGTAGCAATGTTATTAGTACGAATGCAATTACTGCTAATGCTATGGAAAAGTCTAAGCTTGGGGAAGCTAGTTTTTATGATCTTTGTAGCTTCCCAGTTTTAGGGGAGAAAATTTGCTCTGATAATACTTTATCTCCCATATGCGATAACTCTAATAATGCTTGTGACATTTTAAATCCACCTACTGAAAGTATTCCTTTCAAGATACCCATGAAAATTATTGAACGTGTTATGGATAACCGCTATGAAGGGGATGGAACTGTCCATCCTGGAGATCATTTACTGTTTTTGCATGAATTATGCGGGTTATTCAAGTGTGCAGGTATTTCAATGGATGAAGTTAGGAAGAAATTATTTGTTATGTCGCTATCTGGTAAAGCGGCGCATTGGTATAAACTGCTGAAGGATGGGCATTCTCTTGATTGGAAGGATATTGTGCCTCTATTTTATTCTAAATTCTATCCTCCAAGTGAAATTCACAAAGACCGAAACCGTATATATAATTTCTGGCCTCATGATGGAGAGAGTATTGCCCAAGCATGGGAGAGATTGAAGTCCTTAATGCTCAAATGCCCCAATCATGAGCTTCCTGGTAATGTTATCATTGATAATTTCTATGCAAGACTTTCTTTTCAGGATAAAACCTTGCTGGATACTGCTTGTTCTGGATCATTCACACGCAACAAAGAAGAGTTTAAATGGGACCTTCTTGATCGGATTCAGGAGAATACTGAAGAATGGGAGAATGACAAAGGTAGAGAGTCAGGTATAAATTATGATTATGAATGCATTGAAACTTTTATGGATACTGATAAATTTCGAAATATGAGTGCTACTTATGGTCTTGACTCTCAAGTTGTTGCAAATTTTTATAAAGCTTTTGCTTCTCACATTGAATTGCCTAGGAAGAATTTTGATAAGTATCATGAACCTTTTAAAGACGCTTGCATGAAGGATGAAACTGTTATTAATGATTGCAATGAACATGTTGAAACTTCTGAAAATGCTATTTCCTATAAGCATGTTAATTTTTGTGGAATACATAGACCTTGTGGAGTTAATCAAATCGAAGATGAATATTGTATCCATCATAGGAATGAAAAAACTAGAAAGTGGTCTAGGGCTCTAGATGATCTTGGTGAAAAAGTGTGTGCCCTCTATCCTTTTATTTGTGAACTTTGCCATAGAGTTGGTCATTTTAATTTTCAATGCTCCTCCAATGATAATTTGAACCCCATGAGTGCTGCAAATTTGTATTGTGATGATGAAATTATTCCTAATCAGCATGATGAACTTACCTTATTTTTGAAGTGTGAAGAGTTATCAAGAAAATTTTTGTTAGATATTAGCGATCTTGATATTGATGATGTCCTGCATGGGTGTCTTTCTTATTGCATTAATAATTGCCATACAAATACTTACATACAGAATATTTTAGAAGATGACACTTTGCCAAAATATGATAGGACCGCTGTGTGTTTTAAACTTATTAATGAAAAGGAGGAATCCTCCCAAGTTTCTTCTATTGTTTCTGGAAATAAATCAGGTTCTGTGGAGAAGCCTCCCTTCAAGCCTCTTCCTCCTAAAGAAGGGAACGAGGAGAAGGAAAAGAAGAAGAAGAAGGGAACGAAGAAGAAGAAGAAGAAGAAGAAGAAGAAAGAGGTAACGGCATATCCGCGTGTATGAGGTAACAATAGGTAACCGTAAGTATGTTGCTCCTAATGATTATTATGATAATGAATCTGAGTACAATGATCTTCCTATGCCCTTTACCCATATTAGTGATCATGATTTGGAAGAGCACACTACCTTTGATATTGGAAATCTCTTTGGTACCGATTATGAAAGTAATGATGTTAGCACTATTCATGTTCCCTCAAATGATGATATTGAAAGCTCTAAGCTTGGGGATGTTGTGCTTGAAGATCCTGTATTTGAGACCTCTACTTTTAGTGAAAATGATGATATTACATATTCTGGTTTAGATAATCGCTATAGAGATGGATATGACACATATTACAATTATCCTTATGAAACTTGTCATAGTTATGATGGGCTTGCCAAAAACCATTCCCTTAGTATGCAACTTGTTTACCATGTTCAAATTCTTAATAATGATCTTGCTCCAATTACTATTAATGAGAAGAGTTTTTCTTATGTCAAAAATAATGATACCCTTATGCATATGTGATGCGCGTAGATGTACACGTCCGTTGGGAACCCCAAGAGGAAGGTATGATGCGCAAGGCAAAAGTTTTCCTCAGAAGAAACCAAGGTTTAATCGAACCAGGGGGAGCCAAGAAGCACGTTGAAGGTTGATGGTCGCGAAACGTGATGCGGCGCAACACCAGGGATTCCGGCGCCAACGTGGAACCTGCACAACACACCCAAACTTTGTCCCAACGAAACAGTGAGGTTGTCAATCTCACCGGCTTGCTGTAAACAAAGAATGTATCGAGTGGAAGATGTTTGCAAAGAAAATAAAGAAAACACAATTGCAGATTGTATGTTATGTAAAGTTATCAGGACCGGGGTCCACAACTCACTAGAGTGTGTCTTCCCATAAGATAAAAGCATGTTGGGTGAACAAATTACACTCGGGCAATTGACAAATAGAAAGGCATAACAATGCATATACATGATATGATAAATATAGTGAGATTTAATTGGGCATTACGACAAGCATATAGACCGCCATCCAATCGCATCTATGCCTCGAAAAGTCCACCTTCGTGTTATCATCCTAACCCTCCAAAGATGGTTGCTAAGCAAATGTACAATTGCATTAAGTATGGTGCGTAATGTAATCAACAACTACATTCTTAGACATAGAATCAATGTTTTATCCCTAGTGGCAACAACACATCCACAACCTTATCTGTCACTGTCCCATATTCAATGGAGGCATGAACCCACTATCGAACATAAATCCCTCTTGGAGTTAAGAGTAAAAACTTGGATAGCCTCTACTAATAACGGAGAGCATGCAAGATCATAAACAACACATAAACAATAGATTGATAATCACCATAATCATAGTACTCTCTATCCATCGGATCCCGACAAACACAACATATAGAATTACATATAGATGATCTTGATCATGTTAGGCAGCTCACAAGATCCAACAATGAAGCACAACAAGGAGAAGACGACCATCTACTACTATGGACCCATGGTCCAGGGGTGAACTACCCACTCATCACTCCCGGAGGCGATCATGGCGGTGTAGAGTCCTCCGGAAGATGAATCCCCTCTCCGGCAGGGTGCCGGAGGCGATCTCCCGAATCCCCCGAGATGGGACTGCGGCGGCGGCGCCTCTGGAAGGTTTTCCCGTGATCGGCTCTCAAGATCGCTCATGATTGAGGCTTTGCGAAGTGAAGCCAACGCGGGGGGCCACACGAGGGCCTGTGGGGTAGGTCGGCAAGGCCAAGGCTTGGGCCGCTACGCCACCCTCTCGCTGTCTGGTGTCCCACTTCCTCACATCTTTCCGGTCTTCTGGAAGTTTCGTGCAAAATAGGACCCCGGGGCGAAAAGTTTCTTGGCCCATAATTCCCGAGAATATTTCTTACTAGGATTTCTCAAACTAAAAACAGCAGAAACAAAGAATCGTGCTCTTCAAGATCTTGTTAATAGGTTAGTCTTAAAATGCATAAATATGACATATAATGTATAAAACATGTAGGTATCATCAATAAAGTGGCATGGAACATAAGAAATTATCACAATGCTGAGACGTATTGCATCCTCAGTTCTGCTCGTCCCGAGCAGGCAAACGATAACAAAGATAATTCCCTGAAGTGACATGCTATCATAATCTTGATCATACTATTTGTAAACATATGTAATGAATGCAGCGATCAAAACAAAGGTAATGACATGAGTAAACAACTGAATCATAAAGCAAAGACTTTTCATGAATAGTACTTCAAGACAAGCATCAATAAGTCTTGCATAAGAGTTAACTCATAAAGCAATAAATCAAAGTAAAGGTGTTGAAGCAACACAAAGGAAGATTAAGTTTCAGCGGTTGCTTTCAACTTATAACATGTATATCTCATGGATATTGTCAACATAAAGTAATATAACAAATGCAATATGCAAGTATGTAGGAATCAATGCACAGTTCACACAAGTGTTTGCTTCTTAGGTGGAAGGAGATAGGTAAACTGACTCAACAATAAAAGTAAAAGAAAGGTCCTTCAAGAGGAAAGCATCGATTGCTGTATTTGTGCTAGAGCTTTTATTTTGAAAACATGAAACAATTCTGTCAACGGTAGTAATAAAGCATATGAGTTATGTAAATTATATTACAAGTTGCAAGCCCCATGCATAGGTATATTAATAGTGCCCGCACCTTGTCCTACTTAGCTTGACTACCGGATCTTTGCATGCCATGTTTCAACCAAGTGTCACAAAGGGGTACCTCCATGCCGCCTGTACAAAGGTCCAAGGAGAATGCTCGCATTTTGGATTTCTCGCTTTTGATTATTCTCAACTTAGACATCCATACCGGGACAACATGAACAACAGATAATGGAGCATAAGCATGTAGCAATGATTATTCTCATATGAGATTGAGGATATATGTCCAAAACTGAAACTTCCACCATGATTCATGGCTTTAGTTAGCGGCCCAATGTTCTTCTCTAACAATTTTGCATGCTCCAACCACTAAAATGATAGATCCTTCAGACAAGACGGACATGCATAGCAACTCACATGATATTCAACAATAGTTGATGGCGTTCCCCAGAAGCATGGTTATCGCACAACAAGCAACTTAATAAAATATAAAGTGCATAAGTACATATTCAATACTACGATAGTTTTTAAGGCTATTTTGTCCCATGAGCTATATATTGCAAAGGTGAATGATGGAATTTAAAGGTAGCACTCAAGCAATTTACTTTGGAATGGCGGAGAAATACCATGTAGTAGGTAGGCATAGGGACACAAATGGCATAGTAGTTTGGCTCAAGGATTTTGGATGCATGAGAAGTATTCCCTCTCGATACAAGGTTTAGGCTAGCAAGGTTATTTGACGCAAACTCAAGGATGAACAAGTGCAGCAAAACTCACATAAAAGACATATTGTAAACATTATAAGACTCTACACCGTCTTCCTTGTTGTTCAAAACTCAATACTAGATATTATCTAGACCTTAGAGAGACCAAATATGCAAATCAAATTTTAGCAAGCTCTATGTATTTCTTCATTAATGGGTGCAAAGTATATGATGCAAGAGCTTAAACATGAGCACAACAATTGCCAAGTATCACATTATTCAAGACATTTTAGAATTACTACATGTGTAGCATTTTCCAATTCCAACCATATAACAATTTAACGAAGAAGAAACTTCGCCATGAACATTATGAGTAAAGCCTAAGGACACATGTGTCCATATGCAACAGCGGAGCGTGTCTCTCTCCCACAAAGTGAATGCTAGGATCCATCTTATTCAAACAAAAACAAAAACAAAAACAAACCGACGCTCCAAGTAAAGAACACAAGATGTGATTGAATAAAAATATAGTTTCAAGAGAAATCTGATTATAAGAAAAATGAGAAGAAGGGGATGCCTTGGGCATCCCTAAGCTTAGACGCTTGAGTCTTCTTAAAATATGCAGGGGTGAACCACTTGGGCATCCTCAAGCTTAGAGCTTTTCACTCCTCTTGATCATAGTATATCATTCTCCTCTTGACCCTTGAAAACTTCCTACACCAAACTTCAAGCAAACTCATTAGAGGGTTAGTGCATCATTAATAATTCACCATTCAGAGGTGACACAATCATTATTTTCACTTCTGGACATTGCATAATGCTACTGGACATTAATGGATCAAAGAAATAAATCCAACATAGCAAAAGAGGCAATGCGAAATAAAAGGCAGAATCTGTCAAAACAGAACAGTCCGTAAAGACGAATTTTAAAAGGGCACCAGACTTGCTCAAATGAAACTCAAACTAATGAAAGTTGCGTACATATCTGAGGATCACGCTCATAATTGGCAGATTTTTTTCGAACTTTCTACAGAGAACTGTGCCCAGATTCGTGATAGACAGCAATGCTGTTTCTGCGCAGCGATCCCAAATATAACATCAACTTTGACATAGAAACTTTACTTGGCACAAAAACATGATAATGAGAGGTTGCTACAGTAGTAAACAACTTCCAAGCTCAACAAAACAAAAAATTGCTGTAGGTAAAAACATGGGTTGTCTCCCATAAGCGCTTTTCTTTAACGCCTTTCAGCTAGGCGCAGAAAGTGCAAATCAAGTAACATCGAGAGTAGAAGCATCAACATCATAACTTGTTCTAATAATAGAATAAAAAGGCAACTTCATTCTCTTCCTAGGAGTGTTCTATACCTTTCTTGAGAGGAAATTGATATTTAATATTACCTTCCCTCATATCAATAACAAGCACCAACGGTTCGAAGAAAAGGTCTTCCCAACACAATAGGACAAGATGCATTGCATTCGATATCCAAGACAACAAAATCAACGGGGACAAGGTTATTGTTAACCGTAATATGCACATTATCAATCCTCCCCAAAGGTTTCTTTTTAACATTATCGGCAAGATTAACATCCAAATAACAATTCTTCAATGGTGGCAAGTCAAGCATATCATAAATCTTTTTAGGCATAACAAAAATACTTGCACCAAGATCACATAGAGCATTACATTCAAAGTCATTGAATTTCATTTTAATGATGGGCTCCCAACCATCTTCTAACTTTCTAGAAATAGAAGTTTCAAGTTTTAGTTTCTCTTCTCTAGCTTTTATGAGAGCATTTGTAATATGTTTTGTAAAGGCTAAATTTATAGCACTAGCATTAGGACTTTTAGCAAGTTTTTGCAAGAACTTTATAACTTCAGAGATGTGGCAATCATCAAAATCTAAATCATTATGAGCTACAGCAATGGGATCATTGTTCCCAAGGTTGGAAAAAATTTCAGCAGTTTTATCACAAGCAGCAGTTTTAGCAATTTCAGGCAGTTTTGTTCGCTTTGCACTAGGAGTAGAAACATTGCCAACACCAATTATTTTACCATTGATAGTAGGAGGTGCAGCAACATGTGGAGAATTAGCATTACTAGTGGTGGTAATAGTCCAAACTTTAGCTACATTATTCTCTTTAGCTAGTTTTTCATTTTCTTCTCTATCCCACCTAGCACGCAGTTCAGCCATTAATCTTATATTCTCATTAATTCTAACTTGGATGGCATTTGCTGTAGTAGTAATCTTATTATCAATATCATCAGGTTTAGCAGCCATTTTATTAATTAAAGAAGATTGTGATGCAGACATGTATGAGATTCGGGTTTCAGCATTTGAAATTTTAGTTTGCAGACCAGAAATCTCCCTATTCAAGTTTTCAAGTTGATTTCCTATATTTTTCAACAAGGTAGATTGTTCATTCATAGTTTTAGTAAACAATTGATTTTGCTCATATTGCGATTGCATAAAGTTTTTAGTGGATCTTTCAATTTCTAGCATCCTTTCCTCATATCTACCATAAGTATTACCATAGTTGTTCCTATAAGCATTGTTGTTGAAATTATTATTTTTAATGAAATTCACATCAACATTTTCTTGAGCAACCAATGAAGCTAAAGGAACATTATTTGGATCAATATTAGATCTACCATTCACAAGCATAGACATAATCACATCAATCTTATCACTCAAGGAAGAGGTTTCTTCAACAAAGAATTTACCTTCTTACCTTGTGGAGCCCTTTCCGTGTGCCATTCAGAGTAATTTATCATCATATCATCAAGAAGTTTTGTAGCTGCCCCCAATGTGATGGACATAAAGGTACCTCCAGCAGCTGAATCCAATAAATTCGCGAAGAAAAAAATTTAGTCCTGCATAGAAGGTTTGGATGATCATCCAAGTAGTCAGTCCATGGGTTGGGCAATTCTTTACCAAAGTTTTCATTCTCTCCCATGCTTGAGCAACATGTTCAATATCTAATTGTTTAAAATTCATTATGCTACTTCTCAAAGATATAATTTTAGCGGGAGTGATAATATCTACCAATAAAAGCATCCTTGCATTTAGTCCATGAATCAATACTATTCTTAGGCAAAGATAGCAACCAATCTTTAGCTCTTCCTCTTAATGAGAAAGGAAATACTTTCAATTTAATAATATCACCATCTACATCTTTATACTTTTGCATTTCACAAAGTTCAACAAAATTATTGAGATGGGCAGCAGCATCATCAGAACTAGCACCAGAAAATTGATCTCTCATAACCAAATTCAGTAAAGCAGGTTTAATTTCAAAGAATTCTGCCGTAGTAGCAGTGGAGCAATAGGTGCATAGGAAATCATTATTATTTGCATTTGTGAAGTCACATAAGTATTTTCAGGAGTATTCATTTTAGCAACGGTAAATAAAACAAACTAGATGAAGTAAATGCAAGTAACTAATTTTTTGTGTGTGTTTTTGATATAGAGAGCAAGACAAGAAATAAAGTAAAACTAGCAACTAATTTTTTTGTGTTTTGATTTAGGTGCAGCAGAAAACAAAGTAGTAAATAAAATAAAGCAAGACAAAAACAAAGTAAAGAGATTGAGAAGTGGAGACTCCCTTTGCAGCGTGTCTTGATCTCCCCGGCAACGGCGCCTTAAAAGCGCTGATGCCAGATGTACATGTCCGTTGGGAACCCCAAGAGGAAGGTATGATGCGCATAGTGGCAAGTTTTCTCTCAGAAAGAAACCAAGGTTTAATCGAACCCGGGGAGCCAAGAAGCACGTTGAAGGTTGATGGTCGCGAAATGTGATGCGGCGCAAACCAGGGACTCCGGCGCCAACGTGGAACCCGCACAACACAACCAAGTACTTTGTCCCAACGAAATAGAGCGAGGTTGTCAATCTCACCGGCTTGCTGTAACAAAGGATTAAACGTCGAGTGGAAGATGTTTGCAAAGAAAACAATAAAACAATTGCAGGAGATTGTATGCTATGTAAAGAATAGGACCGGGTCCACAGCTCACTAGAGGTGTCTCTCCCATAAGATAAAAGCATGTTGGGTGAACAAATTACAGGCAAGCAATTGACAAATAGAGAAAGGCATAACAATGCATATACATGATATGATAAATATAGGGAGATTTAATTGGGCATTACGACAAAGTACATAGACCGCCATCCAACCGCATCTATGCCTAAAAAGTCCACCTTCAGGTTATCATCCCCATTCAGTATTAAGTTGCTAAGCAACAGACAATTGCATTAAGTATGGTATGTAATGTAATCAACAACTACATCATTAGACATAGAATCAATGTTTTATCCCTAGTGGCACCAAGGACATCCACAACCTTAGAACTTTCTCTCACTCGTCCTGCATTCAATGGAGGCATGAACCCACTATCGAGCATAAATACTCCCTCTCTTGGAGTTAAGAGTAAAAAACTTGGCCAGAGCCTCTACTAACAACGGAGAGCATGCAAGATCATAAACAACACATAGGTAATAGATTGATACTCTCTATCCATCGGATCCCGACAAACACAACATATAGAATTACATATAGATGATCTTGATCATGTTAGGCAGCTCACAAGATCCAACAATGAAGCACAACAAGGAGAAGACGACCATCTAGCTACCGCTATGGACCCATGGTCCAGGGTGAACTACTCACTCATCACTCCGAGGCGACCATGGCGGTGTAGAGTCCTCCGGGAGATGATTCCCCTCTCCGGCAGGGTGCCGGAGGCGATCTCCTGAATCCCCCGAGATGGGACTGGCGGCGGCTGCGTCTCTGGAAGGTTTTCCGTATCGTGGCTTCCTCGGGGGTTTCGCGACGGAGGCTTTAAGTAGGCGGAAGGTCAACGCGGGGGGCCACACGAGGGGCCCAGGGGGTAGGTCGGCGCGGCCAGGGCTTGGGCCGCGCCGGCCACCCCTCTGGCTGCCTCGTGGCCCCACTTCGTTATCTCTTCGGTCTTCTGGAAGCTTCGTGCAAAAATAGGACCCTGGGCGAAAGTTTCGTCCAATTCCGAGAATATTTCTTTACTAGGATTTCTGAAACCAAAAACAGCAGAAAACAACAACTGGCTCTTCGGCATCTTGTTAATAGGTTAGTTCCAGAAAATGCATAAATATGACATATAATGTGCAGAGAAGAGTTTTTCTTATGACAAAAATAATGATACCTTTATGCATATGAACCATGATAAGAATGTTTTAAGTGATGGTTATATTGTGGATTTCATCAATGATGCTACTGAAAGTTATTATGAGAGAGGGAAACATGGTTATATGCATCTTAATAATATTAAGTTTCCCCTCTTTATGTTGAGAATCTTGAAGTTACTCGTGTCTTATCTTCTTATGCTTGTCACTTTGTTCTTCATGAATTTATTTGTGTACAAGATTCCTTTTCATAGGAAGAGGGTTAGGCTTAAATTTGTTTTATACTTGCTTTTCGATGCTCTCTTTGCTTCAACTCTCATCCTTAGGAGAGCATCATCATTAAAATTGTTTGTGCCCATCTTAATGGCTATAAAGAAAGCACTTTTTGGGAGATAACCCATTTATATTTCTGTTATTTACTGCTTTGTTGAGTCTTGGAAGTTGTTACTACTGTAGCAACATCTCCTTATCATGTTTTGTGCCAAGTAAAGTCTCTATGGTAAGGTTGATACAAGATTTGGATTATCAGACGTAAACAGATTTGTCAGTTCTGTCACTTAATTTGGCGCAGAATCCTCCGTAGGTAACCTTTAAAAATCTGCCAATTCTTACACGTTGATCCCCGATATGTACGCA